>CM062295.1:20807937-21021900 GCA_031216915.1 Pictodentalium vernedei
TGGTTTATATTTTAGGCCTCATAATCTATGGAATAGCATGGGTGGTGGTGTATTTCGTCCCTTGAGAGCAAGAAGGCTTTGCAATGCTAAAGCATTGCAAAGCCTTCTTGCACTCAAGGGACAAATATATCAATTTTTTTAACTTGGTTAAAATATCAGACATAAACCATTTAATTTTATTATTTTTTAAGTTTACATTGGTTATAAAAAGAAAGCATGCGGCAGCCAAAAGGACCATGCGGGAGGGCTTGAGAAACAGATTTTTAATTTTTTTAGGCCTAAACAAACTATTATTTGCATTTGACTGAATATGAAACAATGAAAATGGAAAAACAAGGAAAATGCTAGACTTTGCTCTGGTACCATCATTTTTTTTTAAATCCCTGACAGTGGCTTCCAGCACTCAACCAGTTAAATACATGCTTGTGTGTGGAGAAGTTTAACCCTTTACCCAATGCAGACAATACAAAAATTTACTATTTTAAATATTATTTTTCAGTTATTCTATCATGTGACCCCTTGATGAGCTCATTCCAATGAGGGGTCACATGATGTTTTGTTTAAATTTTGGGAATAATATATGTTTTCTAACGGCGAGCAAATGCTACCAATTCCTTAGGTAAAGGGTTAATAAAAAACAAGCTGTAATTCTATAATCTAATTAATTATTATGCTCTCTAATCGTATTCCAACAATTCATCAAATGCCAGTGTTAATCCACAACACACTATCAAAATACCAAAATTTCAAGATACATCTTTCTCCCATAATGCAACTGTGAACGTAACAAATTCAATCTCAATTTGCTCTATCAAACAAGACTGAATTTATTAAATTTCTAGTTGAATAAGAGGCTCTAAGGGATCTTAATTGCTAACCTGATAAAGTTCTTTAACCCTTTACCCAACAAGAAAGGCGGATGACACTTGCAAATAAAATTCTTTAATAACTAAATTTTTTCATTTTTTGCACCCAAAACATAGCTTATGACACCTCATTGGAATGAGCTCATTGTGCTCGTTCCAATGAGGAGTCATAAGCTATGTTTTTGAGACAAAAAGTGAAAAAAATAATGAAAATTGAATGGTGAGTCTGAATCTCTTGTTTCACTTGACTGGACAAGACGATGTTCATTTTGAGCGAATGAATCTTCCACTCCAATTCTGAGTAAAAATTATCTGGAGTGGCCGAGTGCCTAGTCGCCCCATCGGAATGAGATCCACGGTGGCTCCACACAAACCTATCAGTCGCATGAATTGTCTCACTGTTACTACATCTGAGTGAAGACAAAAGCGAGCATAACGACTGACTAATTTTGCTCTGGTTAACGGCAGACGAATGAGATTGTTGTGCGTCTCGAAGCTCATTCCACGGTGGGTGAATGACTTGGACGGCACTAAATCCGACTTCTTTTCATTTACTATGAAACCAAGAGGTCAGAGCAGATGAAGCAGACTCTGAACATCGTTCGGAGGCGTTAACTCGTTGCCTTACCTCTGATGAAAGTTGTCCAGGTAGGCCGGCATTACTGCAGACGAATGAGCTCAGAAATTAGTCATTACTGAGGTCATTATTCGAGTGAAAGCCCAAAGCGCTAGATTCAGAACGAAGCACATTGCTCGGAACGGATAAACGACTCCAAGGACAGCGAAGCGAAGATACTTTCTGAACGCCGGATGTACCACGACGTGAAAGTACGCATCCTTGAGATCTATGCTCGCAGCATAATCGTTCAATTGAATGCTCACACTCACTGATCGAAAGGCCTCCATATAAAATTTTGGAACCATGATCAGCTTGTTTATCCAGCTCAGATCTATGACTGGACGAAACGAGCCATCTAGTTTTGGAACCAGTAACAGATGACTGTAGAAACCTGGAGATTCCTGGTTTTCTACGACCTCTATCACGTTCTTCTCCAGAAGAGATTGGACTTCTGATAGAAGCGAATCTCTCTTTTGAGGATTTGATGAAAGCTGAGTCCATCGTGAACTTCGAGTTAACGGGGGTTTTCCTTTGAAGGACAGTTTCAGACCTTTGGAAATCACCTCTCGAACCCATGGGTCATCCGTAATTGACAACCAATTGGTTAAGAATCTCGATAGCCTTCCACCCACTGGAACGCGATAAGAGGTTTACACCGTTACCTCCTGGATCTGCGAGGCTTGCGGGAGGAGAAACCACGTCCTCCACGACCTGCACCTCGCCCCGTCGACCTCGGGGCGTCTGACCGGTTGTCTCACCCAGTATTATGACCCCTATCCTGAGTCGCTACCCTGAAGGTCCCTGGAGTAAGAACTAGAGGTTTTCTTAGATCCTCTATAGGAACTAACCTTGGATGTACTTGCCCCAGAAGTGCCTGTCTTACTCCTCTCTGCTGAATCCGACTTTTCTGAAGCGAATTTAAAAAGCAGAGAGTCAGAAGCTTTCTTAGTAATCTGATCATAGATTATAGAAAGCTTACCGTCGAAGAGAAGCTCTCCAGAGACCGGAGCGACTCGAAGAGAGTTTTTCACCTTACAATCCACTCTAGTGGATGCAGCCACTGAAAGGGCAGAGTTATATGTAGAGTATGCTATGGCCCTCGAAAGAACTCTTAAGGAAGTTTGTACATCCTGGAATTCTTTTCCTTCGAGACGTAATGATAATGCTCTGGTATGGGGATCTGCGTACGATAATGCGTCTAAACTGATTCTGTTAGACGAGAATGTCATTTCCAGCGTACTGGATTGAATCAACATAGACAACGGCAAAATCAATTCTAGGTCTTTTGCCTGGTCGTCCAGATGCAGAGGAACTCTTGGCACACCCTGTCCTGCATTTCAAATTTATTTCTGCTATTGATGAAAGGCAGCTGTAGAGCATGAGGTGATATGAAACCAGACTTGAGGCTAGTTTGAATATAGTGTCATTTAGAAGTTCAAATGTCCGTGTGACATTTCTGGACTGGATCGGAAACTCAGGCGCAATGTCCCTATTCCGGCCGAAAAAATCTGTGTCCAGTGACGCTATCAGTCTCTTATCTAACCTTTTGGTCCGGACGAACAACTTCTGGAAGGTGTTGCCGGATGAAATCTACGGCTACCTTATGTTGTTCTGAAAGGGAAAATTCCAGCTCCGCTGAATCCCTTTCGCCATCCAACTGGACCACTCGATAATCTTGGTCGTCCCTTTCTGACTTTGTAGGGAAGCGAACCGACCCAGCTTCCTCAGACAATTCCTGTTCCGAAAAAGTTTCTGACGGCTGCTCGGATGCTGCGATGAGCTGAGCTATCTGCGATAGCAAGTCCGTCATGGAGGCCTGTGGAGCTGCAGTCCTATGTGATTTAGCCGCTGGAAGCTCCTGGGACACTGAGTCCTGCATACTTCTTTTATGCGAACGTCCCGACTGTAAAGGCCTCGTGTCCCTGGCTACCGGATGGCGTGACCTGGTCAACGTGGAATCCCTGGTCGGCGAAGCTGGCTGGATATCAGCGGTCACGTAGCCAAGGTGTGGTCATGTGTGCTGCCGTGAGGATGAGGACTAGTTGCGCCGGACTGTCTATGCGACGGAGCGTCCCGAGCAGGAGGAGTAGAAGTATGCTCCGACTGACGAACGTTACGCACAACAACATCTGGGCCCAGATGTTGTTGTAAGAGAGAGGGGCCTCTCTCGCTTGCAGTCCAGGTAGACCTGGACAAGCTAGCTACCGGACTGACTGGCTTCCTCCGTTCTATCCTCCGATCCGTCGTCGCCGGGTGTGCACGATCAGTGTTTATAGTGCTCGCTACACCTGATCTCCTCTCCTGGACCGCAATGGACAAACCCGGCGTCACAACCATTTCGTGAATAATTGCTTCACCGGGTGAGCTGACAGGTGACAATGCCGCCGATCCTACTTGGGACCTCTTAGGCATTTGTCGAATTTCATTGAGCACTTTGGCCGCTAGCTCTTCATTTGACTGCGATGATGGAGGCACACTTCTTGAAGACATCATGGAATCATGGAAACATCACCCTGTTCTTGTTCCTCTGAAAAAGAGACTGACAAACTAGATTGACCTTGTTGTGAGAGGACTGGAATGGACCTCTTACCACGAACAATATACCGTGACACACGTCTCCAACATTTGTCATCCACAATTGGCACACACTAAGCAAGAATTAGTGCGAGTACACTGACTACATGAAACACAATGAACATGAGAATCAGAGGAAGACTTCCTCGATTTACAATTTGAAAAATATTCTTTCATATTGAAAAAAATATAAACAGTCATAGTACTCGCACTAGCCCTTGAAAACAAAGATATATGATAATAATATAATCCATTACAGCATTTCTAAAATATAATTCAAAAGAAAACAATTTTCGTAAAAATTTTCAAAGTGAGCCCAAGTTCCCAATGGGAATGATGAGCCCAAATGGATGCCAAAAAAGCCTAAGTGTGGACAAAAATTTTAAAACATATTTAAAAATTAATGTCACACTTGTGGACAATATTAATGTATCTGGCTAGGAGCAGAACTAAACAGAAGACAAGGAATCACTATCAGAAGTAACCATTGTCAACGTAAACAAAAGTGTATAAAAACCTGAAACAAGACTCCAGGCACTGAAAACATGGCCCAAAATCAGTCACCAATTTAAACACTAACCAATGTAAAACAGAGCTTCCAGAGAAGAAACTGCAGTACATCGGATGGTAGATGCATGACCAAAATGCCTAACCACCCTAGGGTGAGAACGTAACCATGGGGAAAAACAAAATAAACATTCTGTTACCAAGCCAAAACTCCCAAGAAATTTTTTGTAAAAAAATTACAAAAATTATGCCAAAAGCATGGGAGAATAGCAAGGGGGAATCAAGGAAAAGGAGAGGAAACACTGAACAAACAATGGAAATTTCAAAGCAAGAATGAAAACATCAGGCCCATGCACTGAAATTAGGGAACATGAAATAATTTTGTAAAAAAATTATAAATTACAGCCCTGAACACATCCTTCCACTGTTTCTTCCTCTCATCCTTTTATTTCATCCTTAGATCCACCATTTCTCTCATGATTATGTGTCTGGCATCATTTTAACTGAGATTTACAAGCACAAATATCAGTGAGATGTTACTGATTTCAGGGCCAAACAAAGAAAGAGGATTTGCGCCAATTTTGGTACTTCCTTGACACTGCGCATGCGCAGTGGATAAAAGTATGGAGGACTACATAGGACATTGAATTTTTGGATTTTGATGCAAATTTGGGGGATTGGGGGCAAAATTTGTGTTTGGCCCTAGAATTTTAAGAGTTAGCACCAGCTAAGTCTGGGTCATTGGTACAGTATAAAAATATAATGATTTGATCAAATAAGCAGTTCTTTAGTTATTTGACGGAAACCAAAAGTTAACCGGCTAGCTGATCCAAAATCGAAAAGACTCTTCCTCTAGTCACCTATAATGCATCAAAAAAACAAATGGATTTAAGTCAGCATTCATAAGTTACTGGATGGAAACCAAATTCAATATGGTCACCATGATTCCATATTGAATGGTCTAGCTGGACCAAAATCAAAAGAAAGCTTCCTCTAGACACCAATAATGCAAAAACCAAAAACTGAAATTGATTCGAGTCAGTAATCATTAGTTATTGGACGGAAACCAAGTTCAAAATGGCTGCCATAATGAATTGGCCACTGGCAGTCATCTTGGATCAGCTGACTGGTTGAAAATCGAAAGGTAAATTCCTTTAGACATCAACTATGCATAATTAAAAAGTTAAAAAATTTATAGTAATTTATATATTTTTTATACTTACCAATGACCCAGACTTAGCTGGTGCTAACTCTAACAAAACCAGGGCCAAACACAAATTTTGCCCCCCAATCCCCAAAATTTGCATCCAAAACAAAAAGAAATCATGTCCTAAAGGACCTCCATACTACGCCTCTACTGCGCATGCGCAGTGACGCAGACGTCCCGAAATTGGCGCCAATTATCATTCTTACTGGTAGTGCCTGGTCAGCGCTATGTACTCAGCGGGGAGGCAAGAGTTCCCAACTCCAGGGAGGGCCATCCCCGTCTGGGTCATTGGTAAGTATAAAAAATATATAAATTACTATAAATTTTTTAACATTTTTATACTGTACCAATGACCCAGACTTAGCTGAATAGTAAACAGGCTGGAGGGCCTAGGACATAGAGGAAAATCCAATAAGCTCAACTATATAGTAAAGAGGTAACCCCTTAAGGAGAAAAGGAGTATTAGGCTTTACATGTATCTTTCTTATTTAATATTAAATTAGAAAGATACACTACCCTTAATAATTGAGCACAATAACATTCATGTTCTCTATTAACATCCAGTATAACCCTTATACTAATTATTTTTAAAGCAAGCCAATAAATAAAGTAGTCCAGAGAATTGAGACTCTTTATAGTCATTTAAAAGTGTCCGAGTATTGTATATTAAAGCCCGTTTGACAATTGACATATACAAATGCTTCACACCGAGCTACACTTTAAAAATAAGACATGAATGAATTTAAACATTAATATTACACTTTAAAACCATCCCGGAAGCAACTCAGAAATACTGACTTGGAGGAGGCATTCCCTTGCTTTTCACTATAAAGCAGGTGACCTAAGGGAACACCCGCCCCCCCCCCCCCCCCCCCCCCCCTTCCCCTTGCCCTGGGTCAAATAGCCCAGAGCGAAGAGGGCAGCCGGACGGAGTCACTGCCGGAACAGAAAGCCTGCATAACTATAGTTGCAACTGTTTAGTGGACGACATTCTGAGCAACAGATAACGGACCTAAACAATGCAGGTCTCCAGAAATGGACTCAATATTTCTGAGATAAAAATTCGTAAATGTGGATGGCTGAGACCAATAAGCAGCCTTCATTAAATCTGTAATAGCAACACTATTAGCATAAGCCCAGGAAGTAGAAAGAGCTCTTACTTCATGAGCAGAAATCTTAAGCACAGACTGCTGAGAAGAAGATAAATCTTCATAAGCAGTACGGATAGTTAACTGAATCCATCTAGCAATAGAATGGACTGAAATATCCTTTCTATTAGGCATCAAAGACAGAAAGAAACGTTTCCGTCCCTTTCTGATAAACTGAGATCTCTGTTTATAGATACGTAATGCTCTAACAGGACAGAGTAAAGGCCTACGCCCGTCTGAAGACGGAAGAGCCTTAATAACAATAGGTTCCGGATATTTATTAGGAGCCTGATTCTTAGCTAAAAAACCCACATTAGTAGTGAAGGTGATAGTGTTCCCAACACTACGATAATGAGAATCATCCACCGATAGTGCATGAAGCTCACTGACTCTTCTAGCAGAAGAGAAAGCTAAGAGAAAAGCTGTCTTATAAGATAAGAATTTGAAATCTACTGTCCCAAGAGGTTCAAATGGCTTTTCCTTCAATTTAAGAAGAACCCAAGCTAAATTCCACTTAGGAATTAATCTAAGAGTTCTGGGTCTATTTATCGAAAAGTTTCTAACCAACTTCGATAAAGAGACATTAGATCCAATTTGTAAACTATCATGATGTGCATAGGTATCAGATAACATAGATCTATAACCCTTTATAGTAACAGGCTGCAGTTTGATTTCGTCAAACAAGTATACTAGAAAGTTTGCAATGTCTGGTATAGAGGGATCGAATATATCTACAGAATGATCCCTACACCAACGACGAAAAACCTTCCACTTAGCCGCATAGTTTAGCGAAGAGGAGGTCCTCCTACAGTTAGAAATCGCGTCCACTGCTCGTCCTGTAAAGTGCTTGCCATGCAAGAAGGACCTAAGAGATTTGCTACCAATGGGAACGGACAATGATAGACTTATTTGCGACACATCTCTAAATCAGTTGCAGACGTATGTGTCTCCGTGTCCGGATCCAAGAGCATTTGCAGTAGACGCTCTGTCGATCCCTTGGGACGGAATGATAGGATATGCGTATCCTCCAGCGCCGTTAATTCAACAAATATTGCTAAAGATAAACGGAAAAACGTGAAGGTTGAGACCTTGCGGGTTGTGATGGAGTTGGCGCGATTTCCCCTGCGAAAGAAGATCCTCCCATGGAGGAAGCTTCCGCGGTAGGTCCCACAACAGACACCTGAGTAGATTTATCCACGGTTTCTGTGGCGACAGAGATGCTACCAACAGAATCTTGCATTGAGATTGTTTTATCTTTAGCAATATTTGTTGAATTAACGGCGCTGGAGGATACGCATATCCTATCATTCCGTCCCAAGGGATCGACAGAGCGTCTACTGCAAACGCTCTTGGATCCGGACACGGAGACACATACGTCTGCAACTGATTTAGAGATGTGTCGCAAATAAGTCTATCATTGTCCGTTCCCATTGGTAGCAAATCTGATTGAATACTTGTTTGTTGAGAGTCCACTCCAACGGCAACAAGCGACCCTTTCGTGAAAGGGAGTCTGCTAGCACATTCAGACGACCCAGTATGTGACGGACCGAAAGAAGAACGTGATGTTCTAACGCAAACAGTAGGATTCTTTCCGTTAGATTGAACAACGGAACTGAATGAGTGCCTCCCTGATTCCGTATATACGCCACTACTGTCGTATTGTCGGATAGGATTTGGACATGAGCATCGTGAATAATGTCCATCCAGTGACGTAACGCAAGCCAAATTGACATCATTTCCTTGATGTTTATGTGCTTGCACAGGAATTGCAGATCCCAAAGACCCTGGCATCTCGAATCCGTTGGGATTAATGATGCACCCCAACCTGTTTGACTGGCATCCGTCATAACGGTAAAACTCGGATCCGGCAACTGCAGCGGAACTCCTTGAGTTAACCACTGAATGTTTGCCCAAGTCTGAATCTCTTGTTTCACTTGATCTGACAAGAGAACATCTACATCGAGCGAATGAATTTTCACATTCCAATTCTGAGTCAGGAAAATTTGAAGAGGACGCGTGCGTAACCGCCCCATCGGAATGAGATCCGCGGCGGCTCCGCACAGACCTATCAGTCTCATAAATTCTCTCGCCGTGACTTTGTCTGCGTGCAGACAATAGCGAGTGTAACAACTGACTAATTTCGCTCTGGTTAACAGCAGACGAACGAGATTGTTGTGCGTCTCGAAGCTCATTCCCAGATGAGTGAATGACTTGGACGGCACCAGATCCGACTTCTCCTCGTTTACTATAAAACCGAGACGTCGGAGCAATAGAAGAAGATTCTGAACATCGTTCTGAAGCCTTAACTCGTTGCCGTACCTCTGAAGAATGTCGTCCAGGTAGGCCGATGTTACCGCAGACGAATGAGCTCGGAAGTAGATCATTACCGAGTTCATTACCCGAGTGAAAGCCCAGGGTGCTAGATTCAATCCGAAGCACATCGCCCGGAATTGATACACCACTCCTAGGACTGCGAAGCGTAGATACTTTCGGAATGTCGGATGTACCATGACGTGAAAGTACGCATCTTTGAGATCTATGCTCGTTGCATAATCGTTCACCCGAATACTCGCTCTGACCGATCGAATCGTCTCCATATAAAACTTCGGAGCGACGATCAGCTTGTTTATCCAGCTCAAATCTATGACTGGACGGAACGAGCCGTCTGGTTTCGGAACCAGAAACAGATGGCTGTAGAATCCCGGAGATTCCTGGTTTTCTACGACCTCTACCGCGTTCTTCATTAAAAGAGACTGCACCTCTGATAACAGAGTGTCTCTTTTCTGCGGATTTGACGGAAGATGAGTCCACTTTGGACTTCGAGTTAATGGAGGCTTTCGTTTGAAGGATATCTTTAGACCTTCCGAAGTCACTCCTCTCACCCAAGGGTCGTCTGTAATCGACGCCCATTCTTGTGAAAAGCTCGACAACCTTCCGCCAACCGGAACGCGATAGAGGTTTAAGCCATCACCTCCTGGACCTGCGGTAGGAGAAACCACGTCTTCCACGACCCGCACCTCGCCCCGTCGACCTCGGGGCGTCCGACCAATTGTCCCGGCCTGAAGGACGTCCCGAACGAGAGTCGCTATCCTGACGGTCTCTCGAATAAGACCAAGAGGACGCACCGGAACCTCTATAGGAACCTCTCTTGGGCGCATTAGACCCAGAAGTGCCTGTCTTATTCGTGTCTGCTGTATCCGACTTCTTAGGAGCAGATTTGAACAACAGAGAATCCTTAGCTTTCTTTGTAATTTTATCATAAATAGCGGAAAGCTTGCCGTCAAAGAGAAGTTCTCCTGAGACCGAAGTGACTCTAAGAGAGTTCTTCACCTTAGAATCCACTAGTGTGGATGTAGCTAGGGCTGCGTCACGTCTAACCAACTCCAGATTTGCCACTGAAAGGGCGGAGTTACACGTGGAATAAGCTACTGCCCTTGAAAGAAGTCTTAAAGAGGATTGTATATCCTGAAACTCTTTCCCCTGAAGGCGCAGTGATAACGCCTTAGTAAGGTGATCTGCGTAAGATAAGGCATCTAAATTGGCTCTGTTAGACGCAATAGCTGTTTCCAACACCGCGGTTGGAATAGAAGCTGACGACGGTAATGATAGCTCTAAGTCTTCCGCCTCGTCGTCCATACGCAGAGGAACTCTCGGTATACCCTGTCCTGCCGTATCGAATTTATTCCTTGCATTAATGAAAGGCAGGTTGAGAGTATTAGCGGACAAGAAACCTGCTTTCCCCGTCCTGGAAGCAAGTTTAAATATAGCGTCGTTCAATAATTCAAATGTTCTTGCAACATTATTGGACTGCGACGGAAACTCGGGAGCGATGTCCCTGAACCGCTCAAAAAATTCAGAGTCCAATGACGCTATAATTCTCTTGTCCGGAAGCGCAGCAGTCTGGCCCGACGGAACAACTTGAGGGAGAAAGTGCCGGATGAAGTCCACGGCAGCTTTATGTTCTTCCGAAAGGGATAGCTCCAAGTCATCCGTATCCCTTTCACCATCCGGTCGGACCTCATGATGTTCCCGGTCGTCCGCCCCCGATGCTTCGGCGGAGTGTACCAACCCAGCGCCATCGGATAATTCTCGATCCGACACCGTTTCTGTCGGCTGCTGGGATGCTGCGATAAGCTGTGCTATCTGCACAAGAATGTCCGGCGTTGAGACCTGCGGAGGCACAGTCTTTCGCTGCTTCGCCGAGGGCAGCTCCGCATCAGATGGCTCCCGCATACTTTTCCTATGCGAACGTCCGGAGTCCATCGGTCTCGAATCCCTGGCTGCCGGATGGTGTGACCTGGTCGCAGAAGAATCCTTGATCGGCGAAGCTGGTAATATATCGGCGGTCACGCAGCCAAGGTGCGGTCGTGTGCGCTGACGAGAAGAGGAAGCCTTAACAGTCTCTGCGGACTGCTTATACAACGGAGCGTCCCGAGCGACGGACGTATGCTCCGCTAAAGACACATTTTGTACCACAACATCTGGTCCCAGATGTTGTTGTACGAGAGAGGGGCCTCTCTCGCTCGCGGCCCGGCTGGACCTGGACGAGCTAGGAACCGGACTCAAAGGCTTCCTCCGTTCTCGCTTACTATCCGCCGTCACTGGGTGTGCATCTATTATGTTTATAGTGCTCGCATCACCCAAAATTTCCTCTTGGACCGCATCGGACGAACCCGGCTGCCGAACCATTCGGTGAATGGACGCTACAACGGGCGAGCTAGCGGACGACATTTGTCTAATCTCCATGAGCACTTTTGCCGCTAGCTCTGAATTCATTTGTGACGACGGACGCACACTTGAAGAAGATAACATGGAAACATCACCCTGTTCTGGTTCCTCTGAAATAGAAACTGAGAGAGTAGAGTGACCTTGCGGAGAAAGAGCCGGCATCGCTCTTTCTCCAGAAACAACATATCGTGACACACGTTTCCAATGTTTCTCATCCCAATGTTCACATATAGGACAGGGATTAATGCGAGAACACTGACTACAATTAATACAATGATCATGAAAGTCAGAGGAAGATTTCTTCCTATTACAATTTGAACAACGTCCCTTCATTGTGAAAGAACAACAATAAGTCCTAGTTACTCGCAAAAACCCCTGACACAAAGATACATAATAACATGATCCATTAATAAATGAAAAAACAATTGCAAAACAAAATAATTTTGAAAAAATATTTTTTCAGCGAAGCCCAAGTTGCTGAAAAGTAACGTTGAGCCCCGATGGATCCGATGGCAAAGTGTGGTCAAAAATTTTAAATTTATATTAAATAATTAATGAGACACTTTCGGATAATATAAATGTATCTTATAGTGAGATAAACTACAGCAAAGGCAAACAGACCCCCTCAAAAAAGGCTGTTGCCAATGAAAACAAACAGTGTAAAAACACCAGAAAACATGACTCCAGGCACTGAAAAAACTGGCCCGGAATCAGTCATCAAATTACACTCTATCTGATGTAAAACAGAGACTCCCAGGGGAGAATCTGTAGAACATCAGATGGAAGATGCAGAACACAAACGTTATACACCCATGGGTGAAAACGTAACTATGGGGAAAAAAACAGAAAACATTCTGTAACCAAGCAACTCTCCCAGGAAATTTTAGAAATGAAATTTCTCAAAAATATGCCAAAAGCATGGGAGAATTGCAAGGGGGGACTTTAGAAGGCTAGGGGAGAGGAAACACTGAATAAGCAGTGCAACAATTAGCAAGAATGACAACAAGAGGCCCATGCCTCGAAAATAGGCAACTTAACATAATTTCATCAAAAAATTTTAAGTACAGCCCTGATTATTTTTTGTCACTTCTTTTCCCTCTCCTCCTTCTATCCTCCTTAGAATCACATTTTCTCCAAAAGTTAAAAAATTTATAGTAATTTATATATTTTTTATACTTACCAATGACCCAGACATAGCTGGTGCTAACTCTTAAAATATAGGGCCAAACACAAATTTTGCCCCCCAATCCCCAAAATTTGCATCTAAAACTAAAGAAAACATGTCCTGAAAGGCCCTCCACACTTCGCCCCTACTGCGCATGCGCAGTGTCAAGGACGTTCCGAAATTGGCGCCATTTATCATTCTAATAACCAGTGCCTGGTAAGCGCTATGTACTCAGCGGGGAGGCAAGAGTTCCCAACTCCTGGAAGGGCCATCCCCGTCTGGGTCATTGGTAAGTATAAAAAATATATAAATTACTATAAATTTTTTAACATTTTTATACTGTACCAATGACCCAGACATAGCTGAATAGTAAAAAGGCTGGAGGGCCAAGGACATAGAGCAAAATGGAATACGCTCAATAAAATAAAATAGAGTCATCCCCTGTAGGGAAAAGAAGTAATAGGCCTTATATGTATCTTTCTTATTTATGATAAATTAGAAAGATACAACACCTTCCAAAAATTGAGCTTCATACATCCATGTACTCTATTAATATCCAATAATCCTTATACTAATAATTTTTAAAGTAAGCCAATAATAAAGTAAGTCTAGAGAATAGAGACTCTTATACTCCTAAAAGTGTGTGAGAATTGCATAATCATGTCCGTTGACATATGCAATATTCAAAAGCTATACTTTAAAAACTAAGACTTGAATGAATTTTATAAACTTAAACTTCTCACTAACAACCATCCCAATAACAGCTCAGAATTACTAACTCCGGAGGAGGTATCCCCTTGTTTTCATAGTAAAAACAGGTGACCCAAGGGAACACCCTCCCCCCCCCCCTTTTTCTTGCCCTGGGTCAAATAGCCCAGAGCGAAGAGGGCAGCCGAACGGAGACACTGCCGAAACAGACAGCCTACCTAGCTATAGTAGCAACTGTTAAGTGAATGACATTCTGAGCAGTAGATAATAGACCTAACAATAGAGGCCTCCAGAAATGGACTCGATATTTCTGAGATAAAATTCATAAATGGATGGCTGAGCGCAATGAGCAGCCTTCAAAAATCTATAATAGCAACACTATTAATGTAAGCCCAAGAAGTAGAAGAACTCTTACTTCATGAGCCGAAATCTTAAGCACAACTGCTAAGCCAATGATATACCATAAGCAGTACGCTAGTTAATAGAATCCATTAACAATAAAATGGAGCGTAACGTCCTTCTACTAGACATCAAAGACAGAAGAAGCTTACGCCCTTGTAATAAACAGATATCTGTTTATAAATACATAAACTGTACCCGGAAAGAGTAAAGGCCTATGCCCATACGAAGACGGAAGGACCTTAAAATAATAGGTTCCAGATAATAGGAGCCTAACTCTTATGCAACAATCCAACCTAAATAGTAACGGAAGTATTGATTCCGAAACTATGAAAGTGAAAATCATCCATCGATAGTGCATGAAACTCACTGACTCTACAGTAAAAGAGAAACCAACAGAATTACTGTCTAAAAGGTCAGAATTTGAAAACTACTGTTTCCAGAGGCTCAAATGATTACTTAGCTAAATAAGAACCGAAGTTAAAATCCGTATAGGAATTTAATCTAAAGATTCTAAGTCTATTTATCAAAAAGTTACTAACTGACTTAGATAAAGAGACAAAAGACTCAATTGTAAACTATCGTAGAGTGCATAGGTATGAGGTAACATAAACCTATAACCTAAATAACAACAGGCTGCAGTAGATCTTGTGAAACAAGTATACTAAAAAATAGCAATGAGTAGTATGGAGGGATCAACCATATGAACATAATGATCCCTACACCACGACGGAAGAGCCTCCACTTTAGTCGCACAGAATAGCGAAGAAGAGGATCTCCTATAGTAAGAAATCGCGTCCAAAGCTCGTCCAGTACAGTGCTTACAATGCAATACGGACCACACAACGGAATACATGAAGGTTGCGACCTTGCTGGTTGTGATAAAGATGACACGATTTACCCAGTGAAAAAAGATCCTCACATAGAGGAAGATTTCACGTTAAGATCCACAGTAGACAAGAGAGTAAATTACTCATGATCTCTGTGAAGATAGAGATGCTATCAACAGAAATGTATTGTGGTTGTTTATCTTAGCAATACCTGCTAAAACAACAGCGCCGGAGGATACGCGTATCCTATCATTCCGTCCTATAGATCAATAGAGCGTTAACAGTATTAGCTCAGAGATCTGGACAAGCCAACACATACGTCTGCAATTTATTAGCAAGCTGTGTCATAAAAAAAACATCATTGGGCGCTCCCATAGATAGCAAATCTGAATGAATACTTGTTTGTTGAGAGTCCATTCTGACAGCAACAAGCGACCCGTAAGAGAACGGGAGTGCGATAAAACAATCAGACGACCCAGAATATGACGGACCAAAACTGAACTTGGTGTACTATAACCAACAGACGGATTCTTTCCATTAAATTGAATAACGGAAACGAAAGAGTGCCTCCCTGGTTCCGGAGATACGCCTCTACTGTCGAATTAAAGGACAGGAATTTGGGCATGCGTTTCTGAATAATGTTCATGCAATGACATAAAGCAAGCCTAAAAAACATTATTCCGCGGAAGTTAAACTGATAGCTAAAAGACTGCGGAACCCAAAGACCCTGGCACTTCGAATCCGTAGGGATCAGTATATATCCCAATCTGTTTGACTGGCAACCGTCATAACAGCCACACTCGGGTCCGGCTACTGCGGCGGCACTCTCTGAGTCAACCACCGAATGTTTGCCCCAGTCTGAATCTCTTGTAACACTAGATAGACAAGAGAATGTATAAATCAAGCAATTCATGGATTGCCGGAAAGTTGCCGTCGAAGAGAAGCTCCTCCGAGAACGAAGCGACTCTGAGAGAGTTCTTAACCTACTATCCACGCGTGGATGTAGCTAGGGCTGCATCACGTCTAACCAACTCCAATCAGCCACTGAAGGGCGGAGTTATACGTGAACAAACTACTGCCCTCAAAAGAAATTACATTGAGAATAATATCCCGTAAATCTTTTCTTGAAGACGTAATGATAACGCCTCAGTAAGGCGGATTACGTATAATAAAGCGTCTAAGTTAAGTCTACTATACATAATGTCGTTCCCAACATTGAAATTGGAAAAGACATAAACGGCGAAAAAGAATATATATGCAGTCTTTAATCACACCGTCTAGACGCGTATGAACTCTCGGTATGCCCTGCTCTGCCAAAATAAACTATATGTAAAAAAGATAAAATGGCAGAAATGAGCCACGCGGACAAGAAACTAAACTATCATGCTTAGTAGCAGGCTTGTATATATATATAAATATATAGCGTCGAAAAATAAAACACATGTTGTAATGACAATATTGGACTGCGTCGGTAAGTCAGGGACAAAGTCCCTGTACCGATCGAAAAATCCGAGTCCAATGACGCTATAAGTCTCTTATCCAAGATCGCAGCAATGAAGTCCGAAAAATAACCACTGGAAGAAATGCCAGAAGATATGAAAGGCATCTTCCGATACTACTAAAGGGAAAACTCGAAATCTTTCGAATCCCTTTCGCCATCCTGTCGGACCCTATAAAGCGTTCGGTCGTCCGTAGCTTGATGCAACCGCGGACCGCACCGACCCAGCGCCGTCGGATAATTCCTGATTCGACCGAGAAACTGTCAATTGCTGGGATGCTGCGAAACAACTGTGCTAACTCGGATAGCACGTCCGTCACTGAGGCCTGAGGAGCAGCGGTCTTACGATGCATTGCCGCAGGAAGCTCCGAGATCGTTACTCCGTGCATACTTCCAATATGCGAGCGAACGGAGTGTATAGGCCTCGTGTCCCTTGGCTACCGGATGGCGCGACCTATTCGCTGTGGAATCACAGAATGCCGAAACTGATCGGATACTCGAGGTCACGTAGCCAATGTGCGGTCGTGTGCCCTGCTGTGAGGATGAGGAAGCATTAAAGACAGTCTCTCGGACTGTCAATATAACGGAGCGTCCCGAGCAACGGACATATGCTCCGAATGTAAAATATCTGAACCACAACATGCGGTCCCCTATGTTGTTGGCTTCCTCCGATCTGTCCTCAATCTGCCGTCACTGGGTGAGTACTAAAGTAATTAAAGTGCTCGCATCACCCAAATCTCCTTCCTAGACCGCAACGGACGAACCCGGCAGCCGAACCATTCGATGAATGTACGCTACACCGGGTGAGCTAGCGAATGTCACTCCGTAAGCGATAGACATATTCCATGAGCACTTATTGCCGCTAACTCTTCATTAACTATGACGACAGAGGCACACTTTTGAAAGACATCTCCATAATTCTTCGAACAAGAAACCAGAAATGCTTGGATAGCAAGCATAAAATAATAATATATATAGCGTCGTTCAATAATTCGAAAGTTTGTGTGACATTATTGGACTATGTCGGAACTGAGGGACGATGTCCCTGAACCGAACAAAAAATTTCTAAGTCCACCGACGCTATCGGTTTCTTATCCAGCATCGCAGCATATTTTGTTCCGAAAGGGAAAGCTTGAAATCCTCCGAATCCCTTTCGGCATCCCGTCGGACCGGATGAAACTTTCGGACGTCCGTACCCGCTTCCGCGGAGCGTCCCGACCCAGCATCGTCGGATAAAATATATGCGACAGATTCAGTTGATGCTGGGATGCTGCGATAAACTGTGCTATTAAGGAAAGCACGTCCGTTCCCGAGGCCTGTGCAGTAGCGGACTTACGATGCATTGCCGCTGGAAGCTCCGTGTACGTTGACTCCCGCACACTTCCTATGCGAACGTCCGGAGTCTGCAGGCCTCGAGTCCCCGGCTACCGACCCAGCGCTGTCGGATAATTCTCGATCCGACACCGTTTCTGTCGGCTGCTGGGATGCTGCGATAAGCTGTGCTATGTGCACAAGAATGTCCGGCGTCGAGACCTGCGGAGGCGCAGTCTATCGCTGCTTCGCCGAGGGCAGCTCCGCATCAGATGGCTCCCGCATACTTCCTATGCGAACGTCCGGAGTCCATCGGTCTCGAATCCCTGGCTGCCGGATGGTGTGACCTGGTCGCCGAAGAATCCTTGATCGGCGAAGCTGGTAATATATCGGCGGTCACGCAGCCAAGGTGCGGTCGTGTGCGCTGACGAGAAGAGGAAGCCTTAGCAGTCTCAGCGGACTGCCTATACAACGGAGCGTCCCGAGCGACGGACGTATGCTCCGCTAGCGACACATTTGTATCACAACATCTGGGGCCAGATGTTGTTGAACGAGAGAGGGGCCTCTCTCGCTTGCCGTCCGGATGGACCGGAACGAGCTATGAACCGGACTAAAAGGCTTCCTCCGTTCTCCCTCCGATCCGCCGTCACTGGGTGTGCATTAAGTTAATTTTATAGTGCTCGCATCACCCCAAAATTCCTTCTAGACCGCAACGGACGAACCCGGCTGCCGAACCATTCGGTAAATGGACGCTACACCGGGCGAGCTAGCGGACGTCAAAGGCCGTCGAACCTACTAGGGTCCTCTTAGGCAATTGGCGTATTACATGAGCACTTTTCCGCTAGCCCTTCATTAATTGTGACGACGGAGGCACACTGTTGGAAGACATCACAGATACATCACCCTAATCTTGATCGTCTGAAATAGAAATTGATAAAGTAGAGTGACCCTGCGGGGAAAGGACCGGAGTGTCCAAATCCCCAACAACATACCGTGACATACGCTTCCCATATTGTCATCGAAATCATACGATACAGAACAGGAGTTAATGCGAGTACACTGACCACATATAGAATGATAATAAGGTCAGAGGAAGACTTCCTCTAAAACAATTGATCAATATCCTTTCAATGTGAAAAGAAAACAAGTCCTGGTACTCGCACTAACCCCTGGCAAAATACATAATAATAATATGATCCATTAATATAGAAAAAATAATTGAAATCAAAATATTTTGAAAAAATATTTTTTCAGAACAGCCCAAGTTTCTGAAAAGTAACGTTGAGCCCCAATGGATCCCAAGCCTTAGTGTGGAAAAAAAATTTTAAAAATATTTTAAACAATTTATTCAACACTTACGAACAATAATAATGTATCTAGTTATGATTAAAATAACATAAAGATATTATTATTTAGAAATCCCCCCCTCACACAGAGGGCTGTTGTAAATGTAAACAAAGAGTGTAAAAACACTAAATAAGACTCCAGGCACCCAGGCCCGAAATCAGTTACCAAAAATACACCATCTGATGCAAAACAGAGACTTCCAGGGAAGAAACTGCAGAACATCAAATGGTAGATGCAGAACACAACGCCTAACCACCCGTAGGTGAAGACGTAAACATGGGGAAAGAACAGAATTCATTCTGTTATTCAGCTAAAACTCCCAAGAAATTTTAGTAATAATAATTACATAAACTATGCCAAAAGCATGGGAGAATAGCAAGGGGGAACTTAAAGGACAGGGAGAGAGGAAAAACACTTGAAAAAACAGTGTAACTAAATAATCAGAATGACAACAAAATGGCTGCTGCCTTGAAAGTTAAAAAATTTATAGTAATTTATATATTTTTTATACTTACCAATGACCCAGACATAGCTGGTGCTAACTCTTAAAATATAGGGCCAAACACAAATTTTGCCCCCCAATCCCCAAAATTTGCATCTAAAACTAAAGAAAACATGTCCTGAGAGGCCCTCCACACTTCGCCCCTACTGCGCATGCGCAGTGTCAAGGACGTTCCGAAATTGGCGCCATTTATCATTCTAATAACCAGTGCCTGGTAAGCGCTATGTACTCAGCGGGGAGGCAAGAGTTCCCAACTCCTGGGAGGGCCATCCCCGTCTGGGTCATTGGTAAGTATAAAAAATATATAAATTACTATAAATTTTTTAACATTTTTATACTGTACCAATGACCCAGACATAGCTGAATAGTAAAAAGGCTGGAGGGCCAAGGACATAGAGCAAAATGGAATACGCTCAATAAAATAAAATAGAGTCATCCCCTGTAGGGAAAAGAAGTAATAGGCCTTACATGTATCTTTCTTATTTATGATAAATTAGAAAGATACAACACCTTCCAAAAATTGAGCTTCATACATCCATGTACTCTATTAATATCCAATAATCCTTATACTAATAATTTTTAAAGTAAGCCAATAATAAAGTAAGTCTAGAGAATAGAGACTCTTATACTCCTAAAAGTGTGAGAATTGCATAATCATGTCCGTTGACATATGCAATATTCAAAAGCTATACTTTAAAAACTAAGACTTGAATGAATTTATAAACTTAAACTTCTCACTAAACAACCATCCCAATAACAGCTCAGAATTACTAACTCCGGAGGAGGTATCCCCTTGTTTTCATAGTAAAAACAGGTGACCCAAGGGAACACCCTCCCCCCCCCCCCTTTTTTCTTGCCCTGGGTCAAATAGCCCAGAGCGAAGAGGGCAGCCGAACGGAGACACTGCCGAAACAGACAGCCTACCTAGCTATAGTAGCAACTGTTAAGTGAATGACATTCTGAGCAGTAGATAATAGACCTAACAATAGAGGCCTCCAGAAATGGACTCGATATTTCTGAGATAAAATTCATGAATGGATGGCTGAGCGCAATGAGCAGCCTTCAAAAATCTATAATAGCAACACTATTAATGTAAGCCCAAGAAGTAGAAGAACTCTTACTTCATGAGCCGAAATCTTAAGCACAACTGCTAAGCCAATGATATACCATAAGCAGTACGCTAGTTAATAGAATCCATTAACAATAAAATGGAGCGTAACGTCCTTCTACTAGACATCAAAGACAGAAGAAGCTTACGCCCTTGTAATAAACAGAAATCTGTTTATAAATACATAAACTGTACCCGGAAAGAGTAAAGGCCTATGCCCATACGAAGACGGAAGGACCTTAAAATAATAGGTTCCGGATAATAGGAGCCTAACTCTTATGCAACAATCCAACCTAAATAGTAACGGAAGTATTGATTCCAAAACTATGAAAGTGAAAATCATCCATCGATAGTGCATGAAACTCACTGACTCTACAGTAAAAGAGAAACCAACAGAATTACTGTCTAAAAGGTCAGAATTTGAAAACTACTGTTTCCAGAGGCTCAAATGATTACTTAGCTAAATAAGAACCTGAAGTTAAAATCCGTATAGGAATTTAATCTAAAGATTCTAAGTCTATTTATCAAAAAGTTACTAACTGACTTAGATAAAGAGACAAAAGACTCAATTGTAAACTATCGTAGAGTGCATAGGTATGAGGTAACATAAACCTATAACCTAAATAACAACAGGCTGCAGTAGATCTTGTGAAACAAGTATACTAAAAAATAGCAATGAGTAGTATGGAGGGATCAACCATATGAACATAATGATCCCTACACCACGACGGAAGAGCCTCCACTTTAGTCGCATAGAATAGCGAAGAAGAGGATCTCCTATAGTAAGAAATCGCGTCCAAAGCTCGTCCAGTACAGTGCTTACAATGCAATACGGACCACACAACGGAATACATGAAGGTTGCGACCTTGCTGGTTGTGATAAAGATGACACGATTTACCCAGTGAAAAAAGATCCTCACATAGAGGAAGATTTCACGTTAAGATCCACAGTAGACAAGAGAGTAAATTACTCATGATCTCTGTGAAGATAGAGATGCTATCAACAGAAATGTATTGTGGTTGTTTATCTTAGCAATACCTGCTAAAACAACAGTGCCGGAGGATACGCGTATCCTATCATTCCGTCCTATAGATCAATAGAGCGTTAACAGTATTAGCTCAGAGATCTGGACAAGCCAACACATACGTCTGCAATTGATTAGCAAGCTGTGTCATAAATAAAACATCATTGGGCGCTCCCATAGATAGCAAATCTGATTGAATACTTGTTTGTTGAGAGTCCATTCTGACAGCAACAAGCGACCCGTAAGAGAACGGGAGTGCGATAAAACAATCAGACGACCCAGAATATGACGGACCAAAACTGAACTTGGTGTACTATAACCAACAGACGGATTCTTTCCATTAAATTGAATAACGGAAACGAAAGAGTGCCTCCCTGGTTCCGGAGATACGCCACTACTGTCGAATTAAAGGACAGGAATTTGGGCATGCGTTTCTGAATAATGTTCATGCCATGACATAAAGCAAGCCTAAAAAACATTATTCCGCGGAAGTTAAACTGATAGCTAAAAGACTGCGGAACCCAAAGACCCTGGCACTTCGAATCCGTAGGGATCAGTATATATCCCAATCTGTTTGACTGGCAACCGTCATAACAGCCACACTCGGGTCCGGCAACTGCGGCAGCACTCTCTGAGTCAACCACCAAATGTTTGCCCCAGTCTGAATCTCTTGTAACACTAGATAGACAAGAGAATGTATAATCAAGCAATTCATGGATTGCCGGAAAGTTGCCGTCGAAGAGAAGCTCCTCCGAGAACGAAGCGACTCTGAGAGAGTTCTTAACCTACTATCCACGCGTGGATGTAGCTAGGGCTGCATCACGTCTAACCAACTCCAATCAGCCACTGAAGGGCGGAGTTATACGTGAACAAACTACTGCCCTCAAAAGAAATTACATTGAGAATAATATCCCGTAAATCTTTTCTTGAAGACGTAATGATAACGCCTCAGTCAGGCGGATTACGTATAATAAAGCGTCTAAGTTAAGTCTACTATACATAATGTCGTTCCCAACATTGAAATTGGAAAAGACATAAACGGCGAAAAAGAATATATGCAGTCTTTAATCACACCGTCTAGACGCATATGAACTCTCGGTATGCCCTGCTCTGCCAAAATAAACTATATGTAAAAAAGATAAAATGGCAGAAATGAGCCACGCGGACAAGAAACTAAACTATCATGCTTAGTAGCAGGCTTGTATATATATATAAATATATAGCGTCGAAAAATAAAACACATGTTGTAATGACAATATTGGACTGCGTCGGTAAGTCAGAGACAAAGTCCCCGTACCGATCGAAAAATCCGAGTCCAATGACGCTATAAGTCTCTTATCCAAGATCGCAGCAATGAAGTCCGAAAAATAATCACTGGGAGAAATGCCAGAAGATATGAAAGGCATCTTCCGATACTACTAAAGGGAAAGTTAAAAAATTTATAGTAATTTATATATTTTTTATACTTACCAATGACCCAGACATAGCTGGTGCTAACTCTTAAAATATAGGGCCAAACACAAATTTTGCCCCCCAATCCCCAAAATTTGCATCTAAAACTAAAGAAAACATGTCCTGAGAGGCCCTCCACACTTCGCCCCTACTGCGCATGCGCAGTGTCAAGGACGTTCCGAAATTGGCGCCATTTATCATTCTAATAACCAGTGCCTGGTAAGCGCTATGTACTCAGCGGGGAGGCAAGAGTTCCCAACTCCTGGGAGGGCCATCCCCGTCTGGGTCATTGGTAAGTATAAAAAATATATAAATTACTATAAATTTTTTAACATTTTTATACTGTACCAATGACCCAGACATAGCTGAATAGTAAAAAGGCTGGAGGGCCAAGGACATAGAGCAAAATGGAATACGCTCAATAAAATAAAATAGAGTCATCCCCTGTAGGGAAAAGAAGTAATAGGCCTTACATGTATCTTTCTTATTTATGATAAATTAGAAAGATACAACACCTTCCAAAAATTGAGCTTCATACATCCATGTACTCTATTAATATCCAATAATCCTTATACTAATAATTTTTAAAGTAAGCCAATAATAAAGTAAGTCTAGAGAATAGAGACTCTTATACTCCTAAAAGTGTGAGAATTGCATAATCATGT
Organism: Pictodentalium vernedei; assembly: GCA_031216915.1. Lineage (NCBI taxonomy): Eukaryota > Metazoa > Mollusca > Scaphopoda > Dentaliida > Dentaliidae > Pictodentalium > Pictodentalium vernedei. Next base: position 20,831,597 of record CM062295.1, read on the forward strand.
CCGTTGACATATGCAATATTCAAAAGCTATACTTTAAAAACTAAGACTTGAATGAATTTATAAACTTAAACTTCTCACTAAACAACCATCCCAATAACAGCTCAGAATTACTAACTCTGGAGGAGGTATCCCCTTGTTTTCATAGTAAAAACAGGTGACCCAAGGGAACACCCTCCCCCCCCCCCTTTTTTCTTGCCCTGGGTCAAATAGCCCAGAGCGAAGAGGGCAGCCGAACGGAGACACTGCCGAAACAGACAGCCTACCTAGCTATAGTAGCAACTGTTAAGTGAATGACATTCTGAGCAGTAGATAATAGACCTAACAATAGAGGCCTCCAGAAATGGACTCGATATTTCTGAGATAAAATTCATGAATGGATGGCTGAGCGCAATGAGCAGCCTTCAAAAATCTATAATAGCAACACTATTAATGTAAGCCCAAGAAGTAGAAGAACTCTTACTTCATGAGCCGAAATCTTAAGCACAACTGCTAAGCCAATGATATACCATAAGCAGTACGCTAGTTAATAGAATCCATTAACAATAAAATGGAGCGTAACGTCCTTCTACTAGACATCAAAGACAGAAGAAGCTTACGCCCTTGTAATAAACAGAAATCTGTTTATAAATACATAAACTGTACCCGGAAAGAGTAAAGGCCTATGCCCATACGAAGACGGAAGGACCTTAAAATAATAGGTTCCGGATAATAGGAGCCTAACTCTTATGCAACAATCCAACCTAAATAGTAACGGAAGTATTGATTCCAAAACTATGAAAGTGAAAATCATCCATCGATAGTGCATGAAACTCACTGACTCTACAGTAAAAGAGAAACCAACAGAATTACTGTCTAAAAGGTCAGAATTTGAAAACTACTGTTTCCAGAGGCTCAAATGATTACTTAGCTAAATAAGAACCTGAAGTTAAAATCCGTATAGGAATTTAATCTAAAGATTCTAAGTCTATTTATCAAAAAGTTACTAACTGACTTAGATAAAGAGACAAAAGACTCAATTGTAAACTATCGTAGAGTGCATAGGTATGAGGTAACATAAACCTATAACCTAAATAACAACAGGCTGCAGTAGATCTTGTGAAACAAGTATACTAAAAAATAGCAATGAGTAGTATGGAGGGATCAACCATATGAACATAATGATCCCTACACCACGACGGAAGAGCCTCCACTTTAGTCGCATAGAATAGCGAAGAAGAGGATCTCCTATAGTAAGAAATCGCGTCCAAAGCTCGTCCAGTACAGTGCTTACAATGCAATACGGACCACACAACGGAATACATGAAGGTTGCGACCTTGCTGGTTGTGATAAAGATGACACGATTTACCCAGTGAAAAAAGATCCTCACATAGAGGAAGATTTCACGTTAAGATCCACAGTAGACAAGAGAGTAAATTACTCATGATCTCTGTGAAGATAGAGATGCTATCAACAGAAATGTATTGTGGTTGTTTATCTTAGCAATACCTGCTAAAACAACAGCGCCGGAGGATACGCGTATCCTATCATTCCGTCCTATAGATCAATAGAGCGTTAACAGTATTAGCTCAGAGATCTGGACAAGCCAACACATACGTCTGCAATTGATTAGCAAGCTGTGTCATAAATAAAACATCATTGGGCGCTCCCATAGATAGCAAATCTGATTGAATACTTGTTTGTTGAGAGTCCATTCTGACAGCAACAAGCGACCCGTAAGAGAACGGGAGTGCGATAAAACAATCAGACGACCCAGAATATGACGGACCAAAACTGAACTTGGTGTACTATAACCAACAGACGGATTCTTTCCATTAAATTGAATAACGGAAACGAAAGAGTGCCTCCCTGGTTCCGGAGATACGCCACTACTGTCGAATTAAAGGACAGGAATTTGGGCATGCGTTTCTGAATAATGTTCATGCCATGACATAAAGCAAGCCTAAAAAACATTATTCCGCGGAAGTTAAACTGATAGCTAAAAGACTGCGGAACCCAAAGACCCTGGCACTTCGAATCCGTAGGGATCAGTATATATCCCAATCTGTTTGACTGGCAACCGTCATAACAGCCACACTCGGGTCCGGCAACTGCGGCGGCACTCTCTGAGTCAACCACCAAATGTTTGCCCCAGTCTGAATCTCTTGTAACACTAGATAGACAAGAGAATGTATAATCAAGCAATTCATGGATTGCCGGAAAGTTGCCGTCGAAGAGAAGCTCCTCCGAGAACGAAGCGACTCTGAGAGAGTTCTTAACCTACTATCCACGCGTGGATGTAGCTAGGGCTGCATCACGTCTAACCAACTCCAATCAGCCACTGAAGGGCGGAGTTATACGTGAACAAACTACTGCCCTCAAAAGAAATTACATTGAGAATAATATCCCGTAAATCTTTTCTTGAAGACGTAATGATAACGCCTCAGTCAGGCGGATTACGTATAATAAAGCGTCTAAGTTAAGTCTACTATACATAATGTCGTTCCCAACATTGAAATTGGAAAAGACATAAACGGCGAAAAAGAATATATGCAGTCTTTAATCACACCGTCTAGACGCATATGAACTCTCGGTATGCCCTGCTCTGCCAAAATAAACTATATGTAAAAAAGATAAAATGGCAGAAATGAGCCACGCGGACAAGAAACTAAACTATCATGCTTAGTAGCAGGCTTGTATATATATATAAATATATAGCGTCGAAAAATAAAACACATGTTGTAATGACAATATTGGACTGCGTCGGTAAGTCAGAGACAAAGTCCCCGTACCGATCGAAAAATCCGAGTCCAATGACGCTATAAGTCTCTTATCCAAGATCGCAGCAATGAAGTCCGAAAAATAATCACTGGGAGAAATGCCAGAAGATATGAAAGGCATCTTCCGATACTACTAAAGGGAAAACTCGAAATCTTTCGAATCCCTTTCGCCATCCTGTCGGACCCTATAAAGCGTTCGGTCGTCCGTAGCTTGATGCAACCGCGGACCGCACCGACCCAGCGCCGTCGGATAATTCCTGATTCAACCGAGAAACCGTCAATTGCTGGGATGCTGCGAAACGACTGTGCTAACTCGGATAGCACGTCCGTCACTGAGGCCTGAGGAGCAGCGGTCTTACGATGCATTGCCACAGGAAGCTCCGAGATCGTTACCCCGTGCATACTTCCAATATGCGAGCGAACGGAGTGTATAGGCCTCGTGTCCCTTGGCTACCGGATGGCGCGACCTATTCGCTGTGGAATCACTGAATGCCGAAACTGATCGGATACTCGAGGTCACGTAGCCAATGTGCGGTCGTGTGCCCTGCTGTGAGGATGAGGAAGCATTAAAGACAGTCTCTCGGACTGTCAATATAACGGAGCGTCCCGAGCAACGGACATATGCTCCGAATGTAAAATATCTGAACCACAACATGCGGTCCCCTATGTTGTTGGCTTCCTCCGATCTGTCCTCAATCTGCCGTCACTGGGTGAGTACTAAAGTAATTAAAGTGCTCGCATCACCCAAATCTCCTTCCTAGACCGCAACGGACGAACCCGGCAGTCGAACCATTCGATGAATGTACGCTACACCGGGTGAGCTAGCGAATGTCACTCCGTAAGCGAAAGACATATTCCATGAGCACTTATTGCCGCTAACTCTTCATTAACTATGACGACAGAGGCACACTTTTGAAAGACATCTCCATAACTCTTCGAACAAGAAACCAGAAATGCTTGGATAGCAAGCATAAAATAATAAAATATATAGCGTCGTTCAATAATTCGAAAGTTTGTGTGACATTATTGGACTATGTCGGAACTGAGGGACGATGTCCCTGAACCGAACCAAAAATTTCTAAGTCCACCGACGCTATCAGTTTCTTATCCGGCATCGCAGCATATGTTGTTCCGAAAGGGAAAGCTTGAAATCCACCGAATCCCTTTCGGTATCCCGTCGGACCGGATGAAACTTTCGGACGTCCGTACCCGCTTCCGCGGAGCGTCCCGACCCAGCATCGTCGGATAAAATATATGCGACAGATTCAGTTGATGCTGGGATACTGCGATAAACTGTGCTATTAAGGAAAGCACGTCCGTTCCCGAGGCCTGTGCAGTAGCGGACTTACGATGCATTGCCGCTGGAAGCTCCGTGTACGTTGACTCCCGCATACTTCCTATGCGATTGTCCGGAGTCTGCAGGCCTCGAGTCCCCGGCTACCGACCGAGCGCTGTCGGATAATTCTCGATCCGACACCGTTTCTGTCGGCTGCTGGGATGCTGCGATAAGCTGTGCTATGTGCACAAGAATGTCCGGCGTCGAGACCTGCGGAGGCGCAGTCTATCGCTGCTTCGCCGAGGGCAGCTCCGCATCAGATGGCTCCCGCATACTTTTCCTATGCGAACGTCCGGAGTCCATCGGTCTCGAATCCCTGGCTGCCGGATGGTGTGACCTGGTCGCCGAAGAATCCTTGATCGGCGAAGCTGGTAATATATCGGCGGTCACGCAGCCAAGGTGCGGTCGTGTGCGCTGACGAGAAGAGGAAGCCTTAGCAGTCTCAGCGGACTGCCTATACAACGGAGCGTCCCGAGCGACGGACGTATGCTCCGCTAACGACACATTTGTACCACAACATCTGGGGCCAGATGTTGTTGAACGAGAGAGGGGCCTCTCTCGCTTGCCGTCCGGATGGACCGGAACGAGCTATGAACCGGACTAAAAGGCTTCCTCCGTTCTCCCTCCGATCCGCCGTCACTGGGTGTGCATTAAGTTAATTTTATAGTGCTCGCATCACCCCAAAATTCCTTCTAGACCGCAACGGACGAACCCGGCTGCCGAACCATTCGGTGAATGGACGCTACACCGGGCGAGCTAGCGGACGTCAAAGGCCGTCGAACCTACTAGGGTCCTCTTAGGCAATTGGCGTATTACATGAGCACTTTTCCGCTAGCCCTTCATTAATTGTGACGACGGAGGCACACTGTTGGAAGACATCACAGATACATCACCCTAATCTTGATCGTCTGAAATAGAAATTGATAAAGTAGAGTGACCCTGAGGGGAAAGGACCGGAGTGTCCAAATCCCCAACAACATACCGTGACATACGCTTCCCATATTGTCATCGAAATCATACGATACAGAACCGGAGTTAATGCGAGTACACTGACCACATATAGAATGATAATAAGGTCAGAGGAAGACTTCCTCTTAAAACAATTGATCAATATCCTTTCAATGTGAAAAGAAAACAAGTCCTGGTACTCGCACTAACCCCTGGCAATCAAAATACATAATAATAATATGATCCATTAATATAGAAAAAATAATTGAAATCAAAATATTTTGAAAAAATATTTTTTCAGAACAGCCCAAGTTTCTGAAAAGTAACGTTGAGCCCCAATGGATCCCAAGCCTAAGTGTGGACAAAAATTTTAAAAATATTTTAAACAATTTATTCAACACTTACGAACAATAATAATGTATCTAGTTATGATTGAAATAACATAAAGATATTATTATTTAGAAATCCCCCCCTCACACAGAGGGCTGTTGTAAATGTAAACAATGAGTGTAAAAACACTAAAATAAGACTCCAGGCACCCAGGCCCGAAATCAGTTACCAAAAATACACCATCTGATGCAAAACAGAGACTTCCAGGGAAGAAACTGCAGAACATCAGATGGTAGATGCAGAACACAACGCCTAACCACCCGTAGGTGAAGACGTAAACATGGGGAAAGAACAGAATTCATTCTGTTATTCAGCTAAACTCCCAAGAAATTTTAGTAATAATAATTACAGAAATTATGCCAAAAGCATGGGAGAATAGCAAGGGGGAACTTAAAGGACAGGGAGAGAGGAAAAACACTTGAAAAAACAGTGTAACTAAATAATCAGAATGACAACAAAATGGCTGCTGCCTTGAAAATAGGTAACTTAACATAATTTCATTAAAAAATTTTAAGTTACAGCCCTGATAATATTCTGTCACACATTCTTTTCCTCTCCTCCTTTTCTATCCTCCTTAGAATCACCATTTCACTAATATTTATGTGTCTGGCATCATTTAAACTGAGATTTAAAAGCACAAAGATCAGTCAGATGTTAACTGATGAAGGGCCAAACTTAGAATGATAAATGGCGCCAATTTCGGAACGTCCTTGACACTGCGCATGCGCAGTAGGGGCGAAGTGTGGAGGGCCTCTCAGGACATGTTTTCTTTAGTTTTAGATGCAAATTTTGGGGATTGGGGGGCAAAATTTGTGTTTGGCCCTATATTTTAAGAGTTAGCACCAGCTATGTCTGGGTCATTGGTACAGTATAAAAATACTCGAAATCTTTCGAATCCCTTTCGCCATCCTGTCGGACCCTATAAAGCGTTCGGTCGTCCGTAGCTTGATGCAACCGCGGACCGCACCGACCCAGCGCCGTCGGATAATTCCTGATTCAACCGAGAAACCGTCAATTGCTGGGATGCTGCGAAACGACTGTGCTAACTCGGATAGCACGTCCGTCACTGAGGCCTGAGGAGCAGCGGTCTTACGATGCATTGCCACAGGAAGCTCCGAGATCGTTACCCCGTGCATACTTCCAATATGCGAGCGAATGGAGTGTATAGGCCTCGTGTCCCTTGGCTACCGGATGGCGCGACCTATTCGCTGTGGAATCACTGAATGCCGAAACTGATCGGATACTCGAGGTCACGTAGCCAATGTGCGGTCGTGTGCCCTGCTGTGAGGATGAGGAAGCATTAAAGACAGTCTCTCGGACTGTCAATATAACGGAGCGTCCCGAGCAACGGACATATGCTCCGAATGTAAAATATCTGAACCACAACATGCGGTCCCCTATGTTGTTGGCTTCCTCCGATCTGTCCTCAATCTGCCGTCACTGGGTGAGTACTAAAGTAATTAAAGTGCTCGCATCACCCAAATCTCCTTCCTAGACCGCAACGGACGAACCCGGCAGTCGAACCATTCGATGAATGTACGCTACACCGGGTGAGCTAGCGAATGTCACTCCGTAAGCGAAAGACATATTCCATGAGCACTTATTGCCGCTAACTCTTCATTAACTATGACGACAGAGGCACACTTTTGAAAGACATCTCCATAACTCTTCGAACAAGAAACCAGAAATGCTTGGATAGCAAGCATAAAATAATAAAATATATAGCGTCGTTCAATAATTCGAAAGTTTGTGTGACATTATTGGACTATGTCGGAACTGAGGGACGATGTCCCTGAACCGAACCAAAAATTTCTAAGTCCACCGACGCTATCAGTTTCTTATCCGGCATCGCAGCATATGTTGTTCCGAAAGGGAAAGCTTGAAATCCACCGAATCCCTTTCGGTATCCCGTCGGACCGGATGAAACTTTCGGACGTCCGTACCCGCTTCCGCGGAGCGTCCCGACCCAGCATCGTCGGATAAAATATATGCGACAGATTCAGTTGATGCTGGGATACTGCGATAAACTGTGCTATTAAGGAAAGCACGTCCGTTCCCGAGGCCTGTGCAGTAGCGGACTTACGATGCATTGCCGCTGGAAGCTCCGTGTACGTTGACTCCCGCATACTTCCTATGCGATTGTCCGGAGTCTGCAGGCCTCGAGTCCCCGGCTACCGACCGAGCGCTGTCGGATAATTCTCGATCCGACACCGTTTCTGTCGGCTGCTGGGATGCTGCGATAAGCTGTGCTATGTGCACAAGAATGTCCGGCGTCGAGACCTGCGGAGGCGCAGTCTATCGCTGCTTCGCCGAGGGCAGCTCCGCATCAGATGGCTCCCGCATACTTTTCCTATGCGAACGTCCGGAGTCCATCGGTCTCGAATCCCTGGCTGCCGGATGGTGTGACCTGGTCGCCGAAGAATCCTTGATCGGCGAAGCTGGTAATATATCGGCGGTCACGCAGCCAAGGTGCGGTCGTGTGCGCTGACGAGAAGAGGAAGCCTTAGCAGTCTCAGCGGACTGCCTATACAACGGAGCGTCCCGAGCGACGGACGTATGCTCCGCTAACGACACATTTGTACCACAACATCTGGGGCCAGATGTTGTTGAACGAGAGAGGGGCCTCTCTCGCTTGCCGTCCGGATGGACCGGAACGAGCTATGAACCGGACTAAAAGGCTTCCTCCGTTCTCCCTCCGATCCGCCGTCACTGGGTGTGCATTAAGTTAATTTTATAGTGCTCGCATCACCCCAAAATTCCTTCTAGACCGCAACGGACGAACCCGGCTGCCGAACCATTCGGTGAATGGACGCTACACCGGGCGAGCTAGCGGACGTCAAAGGCCGTCGAACCTACTAGGGTCCTCTTAGGCAATTGGCGTATTACATGAGCACTTTTCCGCTAGCCCTTCATTAATTGTGACGACGGAGGCACACTGTTGGAAGACATCACAGATACATCACCCTAATCTTGATCGTCTGAAATAGAAATTGATAAAGTAGAGTGACCCTGAGGGGAAAGGACCGGAGTGTCCAAATCCCCAACAACATACCGTGACATACGCTTCCCATATTGTCATCGAAATCATACGATACAGAACCGGAGTTAATGCGAGTACACTGACCACATATAGAATGATAATAAGGTCAGAGGAAGACTTCCTCTTAAAACAATTGATCAATATCCTTTCAATGTGAAAAGAAAACAAGTCCTGGTACTCGCACTAACCCCTGGCAATCAAAATACATAATAATAATATGATCCATTAATATAGAAAAAATAATTGAAATCAAAATATTTTGAAAAAATATTTTTTCAGAACAGCCCAAGTTTCTGAAAAGTAACGTTGAGCCCCAATGGATCCCAAGCCTAAGTGTGGACAAAAATTTTAAAAATATTTTAAACAATTTATTCAACACTTACGAACAATAATAATGTATCTAGTTATGATTGAAATAACATAAAGATATTATTATTTAGAAATCCCCCCCTCACACAGAGGGCTGTTGTAAATGTAAACAATGAGTGTAAAAACACTAAAATAAGACTCCAGGCACCCAGGCCCGAAATCAGTTACCAAAAATACACCATCTGATGCAAAACAGAGACTTCCAGGGAAGAAACTGCAGAACATCAGATGGTAGATGCAGAACACAACGCCTAACCACCCGTAGGTGAAGACGTAAACATGGGGAAAGAACAGAATTCATTCTGTTATTCAGCTAAACTCCCAAGAAATTTTAGTAATAATAATTACAGAAATTATGCCAAAAGCATGGGAGAATAGCAAGGGGGAACTTAAAGGACAGGGAGAGAGGAAAAACACTTGAAAAAACAGTGTAACTAAATAATCAGAATGACAACAAAATGGCTGCTGCCTTGAAAATAGGTAACTTAACATAATTTCATTAAAAAATTTTAAGTTACAGCCCTGATAATATTCTGTCACACATTCTTTTCCTCTCCTCCTTTTCTATCCTCCTTAGAATCACCATTTCACTAATATTTATGTGTCTGGCATCATTTAAACTGAGATTTAAAAGCACAAAGATCAGTCAGATGTTAACTGATGAAGGGCCAAACTTAGAATGATAAATGGCGCCAATTTCGGAACGTCCTTGACACTGCGCATGCGCAGTAGGGGCGAAGTGTGGAGGGCCTCTCAGGACATGTTTTCTTTAGTTTTAGATGCAAATTTTGGGGATTGGGGGGCAAAATTTGTGTTTGGCCCTATATTTTAAGAGTTAGCACCAGCTATGTCTGGGTCATTGGTACAGTATAAAAATACTCGAAATCTTTCGAATCCCTTTCGCCATCCTGTCGGACCCTATAAAGCGTTCGGTCGTCCGTAGCTTGATGCAACCGCGGACCGCACCGACCCAGCGCCGTCGGATAATTCCTGATTCAACCGAGAAACCGTCAATTGCTGGGATGCTGCGAAACGACTGTGCTAACTCGGATAGCACGTCCGTCACTGAGGCCTGAGGAGCAGCGGTCTTACGATGCATTGCCACAGGAAGCTCCGAGATCGTTACCCCGTGCATACTTCCAATATGCGAGCGAACGGAGTGTATAGGCCTCGTGTCCCTTGGCTACCGGATGGCGCGACCTATTCGCTGTGGAATCACTGAATGCCGAAACTGATCGGATACTCGAGGTCACGTAGCCAATGTGCGGTCGTGTGCCCTGCTGTGAGGATGAGGAAGCATTAAAGACAGTCTCTCGGACTGTCAATATAACGGAGCGTCCCGAGCAACGGACATATGCTCCGAATGTAAAATATCTGAACCACAACATGCGGTCCCCTATGTTGTTGGCTTCCTCCGATCTGTCCTCAATCTGCCGTCACTGGGTGAGTACTAAAGTAATTAAAGTGCTCGCATCACCCAAATCTCCTTCCTAGACCGCAACGGACGAACCCGGCAGTCGAACCATTCGATGAATGTACGCTACACCGGGTGAGCTAGCGAATGTCACTCCGTAAGCGAAAGACATATTCCATGAGCACTTATTGCCGCTAACTCTTCATTAACTATGACGACAGAGGCACACTTTTGAAAGACATCTCCATAACTCTTCGAACAAGAAACCAGAAATGCTTGGATAGCAAGCATAAAATAATAAAATATATAGCGTCGTTCAATAATTCGAAAGTTTGTGTGACATTATTGGACTATGTCGGAACTGAGGGACGATGTCCCTGAACCGAACCAAAAATTTCTAAGTCCACCGACGCTATCAGTTTCTTATCCGGCATCGCAGCATATGTTGTTCCGAAAGGGAAAGCTTGAAATCCACCGAATCCCTTTCGGTATCCCGTCGGACCGGATGAAACTTTCGGACGTCCGTACCCGCTTCCGCGGAGCGTCCCGACCCAGCATCGTCGGATAAAATATATGCGACAGATTCAGTTGATGCTGGGATACTGCGATAAACTGTGCTATTAAGGAAAGCACGTCCGTTCCCGAGGCCTGTGCAGTAGCGGACTTACGATGCATTGCCGCTGGAAGCTCCGTGTACGTTGACTCCCGCATACTTCCTATGCGATTGTCCGGAGTCTGCAGGCCTCGAGTCCCCGGCTACCGACCGAGCGCTGTCGGATAATTCTCGATCCGACACCGTTTCTGTCGGCTGCTGGGATGCTGCGATAAGCTGTGCTATGTGCACAAGAATGTCCGGCGTCGAGACCTGCGGAGGCGCAGTCTATCGCTGCTTCGCCGAGGGCAGCTCCGCATCAGATGGCTCCCGCATACTTTTCCTATGCGAACGTCCGGAGTCCATCGGTCTCGAATCCCTGGCTGCCGGATGGTGTGACCTGGTCGCCGAAGAATCCTTGATCGGCGAAGCTGGTAATATATCGGCGGTCACGCAGCCAAGGTGCGGTCGTGTGCGCTGACGAGAAGAGGAAGCCTTAGCAGTCTCAGCGGACTGCCTATACAACGGAGCGTCCCGAGCGACGGACGTATGCTCCGCTAACGACACATTTGTACCACAACATCTGGGGCCAGATGTTGTTGAACGAGAGAGGGGCCTCTCTCGCTTGCCGTCCGGATGGACCGGAACGAGCTATGAACCGGACTAAAAGGCTTCCTCCGTTCTCCCTCCGATCCGCCGTCACTGGGTGTGCATTAAGTTAATTTTATAGTGCTCGCATCACCCCAAAATTCCTTCTAGACCGCAACGGACGAACCCGGCTGCCGAACCATTCGGTGAATGGACGCTACACCGGGCGAGCTAGCGGACGTCAAAGGCCGTCGAACCTACTAGGGTCCTCTTAGGCAATTGGCGTATTACATGAGCACTTTTCCGCTAGCCCTTCATTAATTGTGACGACGGAGGCACACTGTTGGAAGACATCACAGATACATCACCCTAATCTTGATCGTCTGAAATAGAAATTGATAAAGTAGAGTGACCCTGAGGGGAAAGGACCGGAGTGTCCAAATCCCCAACAACATACCGTGACATACGCTTCCCATATTGTCATCGAAATCATACGATACAGAACCGGAGTTAATGCGAGTACACTGACCACATATAGAATGATAATAAGGTCAGAGGAAGACTTCCTCTTAAAACAATTGATCAATATCCTTTCAATGTGAAAAGAAAACAAGTCCTGGTACTCGCACTAACCCCTGGCAATCAAAATACATAATAATAATATGATCCATTAATATAGAAAAAATAATTGAAATCAAAATATTTTGAAAAAATATTTTTTCAGAACAGCCCAAGTTTCTGAAAAGTAACGTTGAGCCCCAATGGATCCCAAGCCTAAGTGTGGACAAAAATTTTAAAAATATTTTAAACAATTTATTCAACACTTACGAACAATAATAATGTATCTAGTTATGATTGAAATAACATAAAGATATTATTATTTAGAAATCCCCCCCTCACACAGAGGGCTGTTGTAAATGTAAACAATGAGTGTAAAAACACTAAAATAAGACTCCAGGCACCCAGGCCCGAAATCAGTTACCAAAAATACACCATCTGATGCAAAACAGAGACTTCCAGGGAAGAAACTGCAGAACATCAGATGGTAGATGCAGAACACAACGCCTAACCACCCGTAGGTGAAGACGTAAACATGGGGAAAGAACAGAATTCATTCTGTTATTCAGCTAAACTCCCAAGAAATTTTAGTAATAATAATTACAGAAATTATGCCAAAAGCATGGGAGAATAGCAAGGGGGAACTTAAAGGACAGGGAGAGAGGAAAAACACTTGAAAAAACAGTGTAACTAAATAATCAGAATGACAACAAAATGGCTGCTGCCTTGAAAATAGGTAACTTAACATAATTTCATTAAAAAATTTTAAGTTACAGCCCTGATAATATTCTGTCACACATTCTTTTCCTCTCCTCCTTTTCTATCCTCCTTAGAATCACCATTTCACTAATATTTATGTGTCTGGCATCATTTAAACTGAGATTTAAAAGCACAAAGATCAGTCAGATGTTAACTGATGAAGGGCCAAACTTAGAATGATAAATGGCGCCAATTTCGGAACGTCCTTGACACTGCGCATGCGCAGTAGGGGCGAAGTGTGGAGGGCCTCTCAGGACATGTTTTCTTTAGTTTTAGATGCAAATTTTGGGGATTGGGGGGCAAAATTTGTGTTTGGCCCTATATTTTAAGAGTTAGCACCAGCTATGTCTGGGTCATTGGTACAGTATAAAAATATAGGTAACTTAACATAATTTCATTAAAAAATTTTAAGTTACAGCCCTGATAATATTCTGTCACACATTCTTTTCCTCTCCTCCTTTTCTATCCTCCTTAGAATCACCATTTCACTAATATTTATGTGTCTGGCATCATTTAAACTGAGATTTAAAAGCACAAAGATCAGTCAGATGTTAACTGATGAAGGGCCAAACTTAGAATGATAAATGGCGCCAATTTCGGAACGTCCTTGACACTGCGCATGCACAGTAGGGGCGAAGTGTGGAGGGCCTTTCAGGACATGTTTTCTTTAGTTTTAGATGCAAATTTTGGGGATTGGGGGGCAAAATTTGTGTTTGGCCCTATATTTTAAGAGTTAGCACCAGCTATGTCTGGGTCATTGGTACAGTATAAAAATATTACGTGTCTGGCATCCTTTAAACTGAGATTTACAAGCACAAAGATCAGTGAGATGTTGACTGATGAAGGGCCAAACAGAGAATGATAATTGGCGCCAATTTCGGGACGTCTGCGTCACTGCGCATGCGCAGTAGAGGCGTAGTATGGAGGTCCTTTAGGACATGATTTCTTTTTGTTTTGGATGCAAATTTTGGGGATTGGGGGGCAAAATTTGTGTTTGGCCCTGGTTTTGTTAGAGTTAGCAACAGCTAAGTCTGGGTCATTGGTACAGTATAAAAATATATAAATGATTTGAGTCAGCATTCACTAGTTATTGGACAGAAATCGCTCGCACAGCCCCATCAGTCACATGAATTCCCTTGCTGTTATGCATCTGAGTGCAGACAAAAGCGAGCATAACAACTGACTAATTTCGCTCTGGTAATGGCAGACAAACCAGATTGTTGTGAGTCTAGATCATTCCCAAGTGAGTGAATGACTTGGACGGAGCTAGATTCAACTTTTTCTCATTTATGATGAAACTGAGATGTCGGAGCAAAAGAAGCAGACTCTGAACATCGTTCTGAAGAATAATGCTGTTGCTGTATGTCTGTAGAATGTCGTCCAAGTAAGCCGACGTTACCACAGACGAAATAAGCTCGGAAGTATGACATTACCAAGTTCATTATTCGAGTGAATGCCCAGGGAGGAGGTTCAGACCAAAGCACATTGCTCTGAACTGATACACCTTCCCTAGTACGGCGAACCGCAGGTACTTTCTGAATGCCGGATGTACCAGGACATGAAAGTATGCATCCTTTAGATCTATGCTTGCCGCATAGCCATTCACTCAAACGCTCGCTCTTACCAACCGAACATCTCCATATAGAATTTTGGAGACACGATAAGCTTGTTTATCCAGCTCAAGTCTATTACTGGTTGAATAAGCCGTCTGGCTTCGATACGATGAACAGGTGACTGTAAAAACCCTGAGAATCCTGATTCTCTATTGCTTCCTTTAATAAAAGAGCCTGTACCTCCACTAGGAGAGACACTCTTTTGAAAGGATCTGACGGAAGATCTGTCCAATGCAGACATCTTCTTAGTGTGGGTACCGCTCTGAATGATAGCCGTAGGCCATCCGAGACTACACTTCTCACCCACTGATCTTCCGTGACTGCTATCCAATTTCTCGTGAAGATGATACCCTTCCGCCAACTGGCACGCAATAGAGGTCTTGAACATCACCTGTATGACCTGCAAGGCTTATGGGAGGAGAAACTACGTCCTCCCCACGAAGAACCTTGTCCTGTTGGCCTAGGGGCATCTGACCGATAGTCCTCATCAGAACTACGCCCCTTTCACGAGTCGCTATATTGACCACCTCCAGAGTAATTGTAAGAGGGTTTCTTGTACCCTCGTGAGGAGTTCCATTTTGATGTTCAGATCTAGAATATCCTCCTTTACTCTTGTCTGCTAAAGCTGGTTGATAAGATGCCAACTTCAATAGCAGATCACATGACGCTTTCTTAGTAGCCAGATCATAGACTAACGAAAGCTTGTCGTCCAAAATAGTATGTCCGGAGACCGGAGCAACCCCAGATAGAGCTTTTCACCTTGTCATCTGTAAGTAATGACGATGGAAGAGCAGCATCTTGTCTGATTAACTCCAGATTAGCTACTGTGGGAGTTATACGTGGTATACAAATTGTCCTGGAAAGAACTCTAAGAGGGGTACAAACGTCCTCAAATTCCTTCCTGTTGAGACGTTGCGCCTTATCTCTGGTACGGTAATCTTCTTAAGACATTGCTTCCAAATTCACTCCACTTGATGAAATTGCCGTTGTAATTGTGTCTGAGCGAATAGTGAATGATGCAGGCAAGGATACATCTAGATCACATGGCTGCTCATTCAAACGCAGAGGAGCCAATCCCGGCTTCAGACAAAACAGAGCATCCTGAGTGGAGGGTGACATATGCTCCAGCTCGTGCAAGTTTCTCATAACAACATTTGGCCCCAAATGTTGTTAGGTTAGAGAGGAGCCTCTCCCGCTTGTGGTCTATTAGACCTCGCCGAGTACAAGAAACTTGCTGACTTCCACCCTATTTCCTCCCTGTTTCCATCGTCTCTGGGTGAGCTTATTTATATTAAAGTGCTCGCTCTACCCACATCTACACTTCCTTCGACCACAACGGACTTACCCGGCGTCACGGCACCCACAGACAGAGTACCGCTTCAATGGTCGAGCTAGCTGCTTACAAGAGATTAAAACCCTTAACAAAAGGCCGTAACTCTTACAATAATGAGCATTGCAGCTAGTTCTATGTGCTCAACAGAGCGCGATGATGGTAGCACACTTGGATGG
Organism: Pictodentalium vernedei; assembly: GCA_031216915.1. Lineage (NCBI taxonomy): Eukaryota > Metazoa > Mollusca > Scaphopoda > Dentaliida > Dentaliidae > Pictodentalium > Pictodentalium vernedei. The sequence continues at coordinate 20,847,470 of CM062295.1, forward strand.
GTGTCAGAATTTCATCACCATGTTCATGTTCCTCTGAAATAGAAACTGACAAAATGAATTATAACATGGTGAGAGGCCTGGCACTCAGAACCTCACTACCAACAACGTACCGTGACACCTGTCTTCAACATCAGTCATCCCAGTGAACACAAGACTCACAGACTTCTGCAAGCATAACTTGGCAAAGTTAAGCTAGCTGCCTCAAAAAATATGACTGACTGATGTGAAATGAAGTACCAATAAATAGAGACCTAATTTTCAAATACATGAAGAGTTTATAATATTAGTGGAATCCACTAAACAATAATTTCATATTTAGATACAAATGAACTTACCCAGCTCCTCGGAGTCTTTGAGCAGTAAATTCATCTTGAGCTTCGGATTCTAATGATGTATTTATTTCCCTAGAAAATTAACAAAAAGTTAAAAAATTTATAGCAATTTATATATTTTTTATACTTACCAATGACCCAGACTTAGCTGGTGCTAACTCTAACAAAACCAGGGCCAAACACAAATTTTGCCCCCCAATCCCCAAAATTTGCATCCAAAACCAAAAGAAATCATGTCCTATAGGACCTCCATACTACGCCCCCACTGCGCATGCGCAGTGTCAAGGACGTCCCGAAATTGGCGCCAATTATCATTCTTACTGGCAGTGCCTGGTCAGCGCTATGTACTCAGCGGGGAGGCAAGAGTTCCCAACTCCTGGGAGGGCCATCTCCGTCTGGGTCATTGGTAAGTATAAAAAATATATAAATTACTATAAATTTTTTTAACATTTTTATACTGTACCAATGACCCAGACTTAGCTGAATAGTGAAAAGGCTGGAGGGCCTAGGACATAGAGGAAAATCCAATAAGCTCAACTATATAATAAAGAGGTAACCCCTTAAGGAGAAAAGGAGTATTAGGCTTTACATGTATCTTTCTTATTTAATATTAAATTAGAAAGATACAATACCCTTAATAACTGAGCACAATAATATTCTATTAACATCCAGTATATCCCTTATACTAATTATTTTTAAAGTAAGCCAATAAATAAAGTAGTCCAGAGAATTGAGACTCTTTATAATCTTTTAAAAGTGTCCGAGTATTGTATATTAAAGCCCGTTTGACACTTGACATATACAAATGCTTCACACCGAGCTACACTTTAAAAACAAGACATGAATGAATTTTAACATTAATATTACACTTTAAAACCATCCCGGAAGCGACTCAGAAATACTGACTTTGGAGGAGGCATTCCCTTGCTTTTCACTATAAAGCAGGTGACCTAAGGGAACACCCGCCCCCCCCCACCCCCCCCCCCCCCCCCCCTTCCCCTTGCCCTGGGTCAAATAGCCCAGAGCGAAGAGGGCAGCCGGACGGAGTCACTGCCGGAACAGAAAGCCTGCATAACTATAGTTGCAACTGTTTAGTGGACGACATTCTGAGCAACAGATAACGGACCTAAACAATGCAGGTCTCCAGAAATGGACTCAATATTTCTGAGATAAAAATTCATGAATGTGGATGGCTGAGACCAATAAGCAGCCTTCATTAAATCTGTAATAGCAATACTATTAGCATAAGCCCAAGAAGTAGCAAGAGCTCTTACTTCATGAGCGGAAATCTTAAGCACAGACTGCTGAGAAGAAGATAAACTCTCATAAGCAGTACGGATAGTTAATTGAATCCATCTAGCAATAGAATGGACCGAAATGTCCCTTCTATTAGGCATCAAAGACAGAAAGAAATGTTTCTGTCCCTTTCTGATAAACTGAGATCTCTGTTTATAGATACGTAACGCTCTAACAGGACAGAGTAAAGGCCTACGCCCGTCTGAAGACGGAAGAGCCTTAATAACAATAGGTTCCGGATATTTATTAGGAACCTGATTCTTAGCTAAAAAACCCACATTAGTAGTGAAGGTGATAGTGTTCCCGACACTACAATAGTGAGAATCATCCCCCGACAGTGCATGAAGCTCACTGACTCTTCTAGCAGAAGAGAAAGCTAAGAGAAAAGCTGTCTTACAAGATAAGAATTTGAAATCTACTGTCCCAAGAGGTTCAAATGGCTTTTCCTTCAATTTAAGAAGAACCCAAGCTAAATTCCATTTAGGAATTAATCTAAGAGATCTGGGTCTATTTATCGAGAAGTTTCTAACCAACTTAGATAAAGAGACATTAGATCCAATTTGTAAACTATCATGATGTGCATAGGTATCAGATAACATAGACCTATAACCCTTAATAGTAACAGGCTGCAGTTTGATTTCGTCAAACAAGTATACTAGAAAGTTTGCAATGTCTGGTATCAAAAATATCTACAGAATGATCCCTACACCAACGACGAAAAACCTTCCACTTAGCCACATAGTTTAGCGAAGAGGAGGTCCTCCTACAGTTAGAAATCGCGTCCACTGCTCGTCCTGTAAAGTGCTTGCCATGCAAGAAGGACCGCACAACGGAAAAACGTGAAGGTTGAGACCTTGCGGGTTGTGATGGAGTTGACGCGATTTCCCCTGCGAAAGAAGATCCTCCCGTGGAGGAAGCTTTTGCGGTAGGTCCCACAACAGACACCCGAGTAGATTTATCCACGGTCTCTGTGGCGACAGAGATGCTACCGACAGAATCTTGCATTGAGATTGTTTTATCTTTAGCAATACTTGTTGAATTAACGGCGCTGGAGGATACGCATATCCTATCATTCCGTCCCAAGGGATCGACAGAGCGTCTACTGCAAATGCTCTTGGATCCGGACACGGAGACACATACGTCTGCAACTGATTGTTGAGATGTGTCGCAAATAAGTCTATCATTGGCCGTTCCCATTGGTAGCAAATCTGATTGAATACTTGTTTGTTGAGAGTCCACTCCGACGGCAACAAGCGACCCTTTCGTGAAAGGGAGTCTGCTAGCACATTCAGACGACCCGGTATGTGACGGACCGAAAGAAGAACCTGATGTTCTAGCGCAAATAGAAGGATTCTTTCCGTTAGATTGAACAACGGAACTGAATGAGTGCCTCCCTGATTCCGTATATACGCCACTACTGTCGTATTGTCGGATAGGATTTGGACATGAGCATTGTGAATAATGTCCATCCAATGACGTAACGCAAGCCAAATTGACATCATTTCCTTGATGTTTATGTGCTTGCACAGGAATTGCGGATCCCAAAGACCCTGGCATCTCGAATCCGTTGGGATCAATGATGCACCCCAACCTGTTTGACTGGCATCCGTCATAATGGTAAAACTCAGATCCGGCAACTGCAGCGGAACTCCCTGAGTTAACCACTGAATGTTTCCCAAGTCTGAATCTCTTGTTTCACTTGATCTGACAAGAGAACGTCTACGTCGAGCGAATGAATTTTCACACTCTAATTCTGAGTCAAGAAAATTTGGAGAGGACGCATGCGTAACCGCCCCATCGGAATGAGATCCGCAGCGGCTCCGCACAGACCTATCAGTCTCATAAATTCTCTCGCTGTGACTTTGTCTGCATGCAGACAATAGCGAGCATAACAACTGACTAATTTCGCTCTGGTTAACGGCAGACGAACGAGATTGTTGTGCGTCTCGAAGCTCATTCCCAGATGTGTGAATGACTTGGACGGCACCAGATCCGACTTCTCCTCGTTTACTATAAAACCGAGACGTCGGAGCAATAGAAGTAGATTCTGAACATCGTTCTGAAGTGTTAACTCATTGCCGTACCTCTGAAGAATGTCGTCCAGGTAGGCCGACGTTACCGCAGACGAATGAGCTCGGAAATAGATCATTACCGAGTTCATTACCCGAGTGAAAGCCCAGGGTGCTAGATTCAGTCCGAAGCACATCGCCCGGAATTGATACACCACTCCTAGGACTGCGAAGCGTAAATACTTTCTGAATGTCGGATGTACCATGACGTGAAAGTACGCATCTTTGAGATCTATGCTTGTTGCATAATCGTTCACCCGAATACTCGCTCTGACCGACCGAATCGTCTCCATATAAAATTTCGGAGCGACGATCAGCTTGTTTATCCAGCTCAAATCTATGACTGGACGGAACGAGCCGTCTGGTTTCGGAACCAGAAACAGATGGCTGTAGAATCCCGGAGTCTCCTGGTTTTCTACGACCTCTACCGCGTTCTTCATTAAAAGAGACTGCACCTCTGATAATAGAGCGTCTCTTTTCTGCGGATTTGACGGAAGTTGAGTCCACTTTGGACTTCGAGTTAATGGAGGCTTTCGTTTGAAGGATATCTTTAGACCTTCCGAAGTCACTCCTCTCACCCAAGGGTCGTCCGTAATCGACGCCCATTCTTGTGAAAAGCTCGACAACCTTCCGCCAACCGGTACGCGATAGAGGTTTAAGCCATCACCTCCTGGACCTGCGAGGCCTGCGGTAGGAGAAACCACGTCCTCCACGACCCGCACCTCGTCCCGTCGACCTCGGGGCGTCCGACCGGTTGTCCCGGCCCGAAGGACGTCCCGAACGAGAGTCGCTACCCTGACGGTCTCTCGAATAAGACCAAGAGGACGCACCGGAACCTCTATAGGAACCTCTCTTGGGCGCATTAGACCCAGAAGTGCCTGTCTTATTCTTGTCTGCCGTATCCGACTTCTTAGAAGCAGATTTGAACAACAGAGAATCCGAAGCTTTCTTTGTAATTTTATCATAAATAGCAGAAAGCTTGCCGTCAAAGAGAAGTTCTCCGGAGACCGAAGCGACTCTAAGAGAGTTCTTCACCTTAGTATCCACGAGTGTGGATGTAGCTAGGGCTGCGTCACGTCTAACCAACTCCAGGTTTGCCACTGAAAGGGCGGAGTTACACGTGGAATAAGCTACTGCCCTTGAAAGAAGTCTTAAAGAGGATTGTATATCCTGAAATTCTTTCCCTTGAAGGCACAGTGATAATGCCTTAGTAAGGTGATCTGCGTAAGATAAGGCATCTAAATTGGCTCTGTTAGACGAAATAGCTGTTTCCAACACTGCGGTTGGAATAGAAGCCGACGACGTAATGATAGCTCTAAGTCTTCCGCCTCGTCGTCCATACACAGAGGAACTCTCGGAATACCCTGTCCTGCCGTCTCGAATTTATTCCTTGCATTAATGAAAGGCAGGTTGAGAGTATTGGCGGACAAGAAACCTGCTTTCCCCGTCTTGGAAGCAAGTTTAAATATAGCGTCGTTCAATAATTCAAATGTTCTTGCAACATTATTGGACTGCGACGGAAACTCGGGAGTGATGTCCCTGAACCGCTCAAAAAATTCAGAGTCCAATGACGCTATAATCCTCTTGTCCGGAACCGCAGCAGTCTGGCCCGACGGAACAACTTGAGGGAGAAAGTGCCGGATGAAGTCCACGGCAGCTTTATGTTGTTCCGAAAGGATAGCTCCAAATCATCCGTATCCCTTTCACCATCCGGTCGGACCTCATGATGCTCCTGGTCGTCCGCCCCCGATGCTTCGGCGGAGCGTACCGACCCAGTGCCGTCGGATAATTCCCGATCCGACACCATTTCTGTCGGCTGCTGGGATGCTGCGATAAGCTGTGCTATCTGCACAAGAATGTCCGGCATCAAGACCTGCGGAGGTGCAGTCTTTCGCTGCTTCGCCGAGGGCAGCTCCGCATCAGATGGCTCCCGCATACTTTTTCTGGCTGCCGGATGGTGTGACCTGGTCGCCGAAGAATCCCTGATCGGCGAAGCTGGTAAGATATCGGCGGTCACGCAGCCAATGTGCGGTCGTGTGCGCTGACGAGAAGAAGAAGCCTGAGCAGTCTCCGCGGACTGCCTATACAACGGAGCGTCCCGAGCGACGGACGTATGCTCCGCTTGCGACACATTTTGTACCACAACATCTGGTCCCAGATGTTGTTGTACGAGAGGGGGGCCTCTCTCGTTCGCGGCCCGGCTGGACCTGGACGAGCTAGGAACCGGACTCAAAGGCTTCCTCCGATCTCGCTTACTATCCGCCGTCACTGGGTGTGCACATTGAATGTTTATAGTGCTCGCATCACCCAACATTTCCTCCTGGACCGCATCGGACAACCCGGCTGCCGAACCATTCGGTGAATGGACGCTACACCGGGCGAGCTAGCGGACGACATTTGTTTAATCTCCATGAGCACTTTTGCCGCTAGCTCTGAATTCATTTGTGACGACGGAAGCGCACTTGCAGAAGATAACATGGAAACATCACCCTGTTCTTGTTCCTCTGAAATAGAAACTGAGAGAGTAGAGTGACCTTGCGGAGAAAGAGCCGGCATAGCCCTTTCTCCAGTAACAACATACCGTGACACACGTTTCCAATGTTTGTCATCCCAATATTGACATATAGAACAGGGATTAGTGCGAGAACACTGACTACAATTAATACAATGATCATGAAAGTCAGAGGAAGATTTCTTCCCATTACAATTTGAACAATATCCTTTCATTGTGAAAAGTCAACAACAAGTCCTAGTTACTCGCACAAACCCCTGACACAAAGATACATAATAACATGATCCATTAATAATGAAAAAACAATTGCAAATCAAAATAATTTTGAAAAAATATTTTTTCAGCGAAGCCCAAGTTTCTGAAAAGTAACGTTGAGCCCCGATGGATCCGATGGCTAAGTGTGGTCAAAAATTTTAAATTTATATTAAATAATTAATGAGACACTTACGGATAATATAAATGTTATCTTATAGTGAGATAAACTACACCAAAGGCAAACAGCCCCCCTCAAAAAAGGCTGTTGCCAATGTAAACAAACAGTGTAAAACACCAGAAAAACATGACTCCAGGCACTGAAAAAACTGGCCCGAAATCAGTCATCAAAATTACACTCTATCTGATGCAAGACAGAGACTCCCAGGGGAGAATCTGCAGAACATCAGATGGAAGATGCAGAACACAACGTTTATACACCCATGGGTGAAAACGTAACTATGGGGAAAATAACAGAAAACATTCTGTAACCAAGCAACTCTCCCAAGAGAATTTTAGAAATGAACTTTCTCAAAAATATGCCAAAAGCATGGGAGAATTGCAAGGGGGGACTTAGAAGGCCAGGGGAGAGGAAACACTGAATAAGCAGTGCAACATTTTAGCAAGAATGACAACAAGAGGCCCATGCCTCGAAAATAGGCAACTTGACATAATTTCATAAAAAATTTTAAGTACAGCCCTGATTATGTTTTGTCACTCCTTTTTCCTCTCCTCCTTCTATATCCTCCTTAGAATCACCATTTCTCCAAAAATTACGTGTCTGGCATCCTTTAAACTGAGATTTACAAGCACAAAGATCAGTGAGATGTTGACTGATGAAGGGCCAAACAGAGAATGATAATTGGCGCCAATTTCGGGACGTCCTTGACACTGCGCATGCGCAGTGGGGGCGTAGTATGGAGGTCATATAGGACATGATTTCTTTTGGTTTTGGATGCAAATTTTGGGGATTGGGGGGCAAAATTTGTGTTTGGCCCTGGTTTTGTTAGAGTTAGCACCAGCTAAGTCTGGGTCATTGGTACAGTATAAAAATATACTGTTTTTCAACACTGCTGAAGATCAAATTATACAAAAAACAATTTTTCAAGTACTTTTCATTTTTCTTGGAACTTCCTCACCAAAATATGCTAAAAGATCTCTGAACCAAAATTTCACAAAATATTTAATTCAGAAGTTTTCAAAAGAACTAAACACCTGAGACACACTGTAAAGTGCTAAACAAACCAAAAAACAAAAACCAGTCACTGTCTGATCTTAGTTAAGAATGGCAGTAACAAAATGGCATGAAAGAAATATAATATAATGGAGGCTTTCAGGAATATTAACCCCCTGCACACTGATGTCGAAATATCTAAAGTTCAAGGTGCAAATTTTTCCCATAATGCAACTAGAAATTTAACCAATTCAATCTTGTTTGACAGAGCTCATTGAGCTCTGTCAAACAAGACTGAATTGGTTAAATTCCCAGTTGCATTATGGGAAAAATGGCTACTTGAAAGAGTGAAGGGAGTTAAGATTTATTTATTTATTCATTAGGGTTTAACAACACTTTTGACACCCAGGGTTACTTTGTGTCCAACGGTTTTAGGAAGCCAGAGTACTCAGAGGGAACCTCTGGGCAATGGCAAGCAACTGTCAGCCTCTCCAACATACTGACTCCATACAAGCAAGGTTAGTATTGGTTGAAGAGAAGTGGTCCATTGACATGCAGTCAGGCCAGAAAATAAGCAGTCTGACATTTGCAGAATGAGGTCCACAGAGGGTGAATTTGATGATGCTATCCCATACAGTGGGCCAATTTATCCTCTAGGTACCTCCCCTCCCCAAGCATTGGTTACTGGGTCCTATTTTACAGCTCAAGTTTAGCCAATCATTTATACCCATGTTGCCTATTTTAGAGGACTTCCACCCCCAAGCATTGGTTACTGGGCCCTATTTTACCAGTAAAACCATGTTCAACAAGTACTGCCTCACTTCCTAGGGTTCCAACAAGAGGGGTGGGGGTGGGGGGGTGGGGAATAGGCCTATTTAATTACTAAGATTCTACACTACTTACATCTCTTTCTTTAACTTCTTTGATTGCAGTGCATCTACAAGCTTCTGCTCTTGTCTATCTCTGGCTGTTTGAAGTTTCTCGTTGATATGGGAGACATCATTATAATGTTGCTGAATTATCTGATCGGTCCATACAGGTAGTGAATGACTATTTGTAATTTTCTTCTCTAATTGATCCTGAAAAAAATATTTACAATTCAATTACTGGTATTTAGTTTAAATAATATTTCTTTCAGCATACATAAGTATTATCAACGTAATGCTTATGTACCAAATGTATAAAAAATGTCAGTTAAGCTCTTGTTTATTAAGGCCCTATCTCGAAGAGTCAGAGATGTGTCGAGCCTTAGGAATAAGAGGGAGTCTCTAATATAACATTTGGTACATAAATATAATGATAGATTTATCTTGCAATTCTCAACAGTAATAACTTGATTAACCCTTTACCTAACAAATGGCCCGCATACGTCTGCGTAATTTGCAAATTGAGCAGTTGAAGTGATGCCTCACTGGAATCAGCTCATCAAGCTTGTTCCAATGAGGCATCACATGATAGGGTTTTTTAAAAAAAATTGGAGAAGTTAAAAAAAATAGTAATTAAAATAATAAAACTTTTTGATATTCTCTACGTTGGGTAAAGGGTTAAAGCTTTACCTATGAATGGGCCACATCCACTTACTTAATTTACTAACTAAGCAGTTGAAAAAAACATTGTGTTTCCAACAAAATCATATAATGTGACTCCTCATTGGAACACTGATATGGTTTTGTTGAAATTTTTTGAAAAATTTGATAAAATAATATTTAAAATAATAAATTTTGATATTGTTTGCATTGGGTAAAGGGTTGTTTATATTTATTTATTTATTGGTGTTTTAGGTCACTTACTATGCACAATGGCTAATCGTGACTGTGACAGTTTTTATAGGGGAAGGAAGCTGGCGTACCTCGAGAGAACCACTGATCATCGACGAGCAACTATCAGCTCATCAACATTCTATCTTTGTTCAAGCTCTGCTCAAGCAGGGTTACAGCAGTTGAAGACATGTGCACCATCAGTACACCTTAGTACATGACATCATCGTGCCACCCATGTAGGCAACAGGGATCAAGTGCCTTGCCCAAGGACACAGTGCAGGTCATCCCAGACGAGGATCGAACTCGGGACCTCTAGCATAGAAGTACAACAGTCTACCACTGAGCCTCTGTGCTCCCAGGTAAAAGGTTAATTGTGGAACACCAAACAAATGAGAGAGAAGCTCATAACACTTTCCAATCCAGAGAAAGTAAATGGCAAAATCAGTAACAAGCTCACCATCTCTTCCCCCTTCCTCATGTTTTGTGATAAAATATTGTTCACACAAAACAAAGAAGTAAAGAACAACAACTTACATATAACCTGGAAAATGAATTGCAAGATTACTATTTATCTCACAATCGAGGCGTTTTTGCACTGTTACGCAATTAATGTTTAATGTATCTGGGCCCTTGTACCGAATTCGTATCAAGTGCCCCTGATACAAGTGCGTGATTCTGCTGTTGGGAAAACAACAGCATTAATATTATTTTTCAATCGCTTTGCGTTTTCCTTTCAGAGAAAACAATATTAGGTGAGGCTTAGCCTCACCTAATATTGTTTTCTCTGAGCCGTATATGACACTGTATCTGCCAACTCAACGCCCTGTAACGTATTTATTATGCATTGCATGCTAAAATGTCACTGGGGATGTAGTTAAATTATGCACACTTTTCTGCATTTTGGGTTGGTTTGTAGCCTATTATTGGGATTTTCCTGAACACTCAAGTCAAGGCTTCTCTCTTGACGTTAAAGGATTAACTTTTGCTATGAAATGTGGAATACTCCACCACGATGAACGGCATATTTTAAAATATAATAAACCTTTACAACAAGAGGGATATTTAATTCACCAGTAATTATTGGAAAAGTAACAACCAAATTCACGTTGATGAAACATACAGTTGTTCCACTTCGCAAGACAGTATTCAGTAAAGTGAATCCCAGTGACGTGATTTTCTCTGAAGTGTAACGTCATTACTGACCTCAATATGGAGATCAATGAACGCTAATCTATTTTTTAATTTGCGTCTTTCCATCGATAAGGTAAATGAAAAAGTTTCTCTTAAAATAGTTTTATAACACATTTTGTGGTCAATATTGTGAGATAAATTTATCATCACCACAATGTGTGTCTCCGGGAATTCTGATCAAGTCTTGCTGTAGGCACAGAAATACATTTCGACTCGCCCTAACAAGCTCGTCGAAATACTATTCTGTTCCTACAACTCGACATGATTTGAATTACCGGAGACACACACTGTGGTGATAATCTGTAAAGAACATAATATGCCACCTGCCGTACTGGCTTTTGGTCACCTGTTCTAGATAGTAGATATCTTATATCAGGGATTCTTTTGGGCATCTACAGGGGTCATTTATGGGACCCTTTCCCGATGACATTTTGGGCATGATTTATCCCAATTCTTAACCCCAGATTTCCCAATCACAGTTCCCACTAACAAAAATCGCGACATCGACGCCACAGCTGCGACGGGTGGTGCAATCTCACAAAATTCTAAGTTCATCAAGGACCATAACTCCAAGAAAAATATTTGGAACAACACATGCATTGAACAGTGGCTAGACATCAATAAGATACACTTACATGACAAATATAAAGTCATTCCATCAAGTATTTCAAAAGTTATTAAGTTTTGAAACTTGTTGGTCACAGACAGACTGACAGACCGACTGACAAAATTCTAAGTTCATCAAGGGCCATAACTGCAAGAAAAATATTTGGAACAACACATGCATTGAACAGTGGCTAGACATCAATAAGATACACTTACATGACAAATATAAAGTCATTCCATCAAGCATTTCAAAAGTTATTAAGTTTTGAAACTTGTTGGTCACAGACAGACCGACTGACAGACCGACATTGCCACTTATAGCTAGTCGCAGCTAAAAATTTAATGCACAATTGTTGCCCTGAACTGGGTAGTCACAAGGCCTCAGAAAACCACTGGTTTTCTGAGGCCTTGTGACCACCCAGTTCAGGACACCAGCTGTATATTAAATGCGTAATGAAGTCTCTTCATTCAAAGGCAATGGCAAATTCCTCTTTAATAGTATAAGAACAGGTGGTGGCATCGCGGTAATCGGTTCTCATCAGATCACCGAAGTTAAGCTACGTCGAGTACGGTTAGTAGTTGGATGGGTGACCATTTCAGCGACTGATTCGTGCTCCCGTGTTGTGTCCTTGGGCAAGGCACTTAACCCTGATTGCCTACATGGGGGCACGATGACACTGTGTACTAAGGCATTCTGCACGTTGATGGTGCGCATGTCTTCAACCAATCTAACCCTGCCTGTGCCAGGGTGCAGAGTTGAGAGTTACGATGTTGGAGAGCTGGCAGCTGCTCAGCATTGCTTGGTGGTGCTCTCTAGGTACTCCGGCTTCCTCCACCGTGGAAACTGTCACCGACATGATATGACCCTGGCTGTTAATGTGTCGTTAAACCCTAATAAAAATAACTAAAAAAAAAAACTAGAGATACTGTGAGCAAGCTCACAAAGTGATACCTGCCGTGCCTGTCAGAACGGAATTATACTGCTTAATGCACATCTTCATATGGAGTTCTTACATTGTGTAAAGATTCATGAAAATTCTTCAAACGGTTTAGGAGGAGTTGCGCTTATAAGGATGGACAGATGGACAGGGTTATAAAAATAGTATAAGAACAGTTTTATAGAGTTCAGAGACTGCGTTAACATGATTCCAAATGACTATTTGTTATAAAACTTACTTATAGTACACATGTAGTTGCTTTGATATTGGTCTTGATATTCACTGCTAAATTCAAATGTAAAATGTTTAGTCTCTGTAGGTTTTTCCCCTCCAAAACAAATTCTCAATTGGAGCCCACATGACACAAATTTTCCCAATGGCAGTGTCGCAGAGGGTAGAAGAATCCCTGTATGTAATTGTCTTGTCTGTAGCCTTCTTTAGTTATGATAAGTTAAAAGGATTTTAACTGTCCCAAGAGGAAGAAAATCTCTACCATCATGAGCTCTTATAGGTCATGAAAAGAGAGACTCAGAAAATCAGTTTGATGATATAAGGTCTATTGATACACAAATACATGATCACAGCCACCCCAACCCCCCTCACCCCCACCCCATCAAATTTTGTAGCAGAATGCAAAGTAACAATAACACAGTATGTTTGTGTTACAGTTATCCCTTTACCCAATGAATCGGTCACATATGCCCATGTAATATGCAAATTCAACAGCTGAAAAAATATTATTTTTCACAAAATTTCAACAAAACCATATTACCATATAAAACCATATCTTTGGAATGAGCTCATCAAACTCGTTACATTGAGGGGCCACATGATATGGTTTTGTTGCTGCACACCAAATATCAAAACATTCCGACTGCTGGATCTGAAGATTTTTTAAGAAAATTTCTCATTTTGAACTAAGTTACAATTCGAGTTCCCACAGTGAGCCCAAATATGGACCTAGGGACATGGCTTAAACAAACTTCAATCTCCCCCCCCCCCCCCCCCAAGGATGCTGCATACCAAATATCAAAACATTTCGACTGCTGGATCTGAAGAAGATTTTTAAAGAAAATTCCTCAGTTTGGACTACGTTATAATTCGGGCTCCCACAGTGAGCCCAAATATGAACCCAGGGACTTGGCTTGAACAAACTTGAATCTCACTCCCCTAAGCATGCTGCATACTCAAGATATTCTGCCTGCTGAATCTTGAGAAGATTTTTAAAGAAATTTGCCTGAAATGCACTAAGTTGAAATTTGGGTTCCTATACTATAGTGAGCCCAAATATGAATCCAGGGGGCTGATTTGAACAAACTTGAATCTGAACCCCCCTAGAGATGATGTATACCAAATAGGAAAGAATTCTGCCTGGTGGATCTGAAGATGAAGATTTTTTTTAATTTTGGAAAGAAATTCATGGGTGCTATCAGAGTTATGCCCCTTGTAGTGCTCCTGTGGGTGCGGCAAGTTTATTTGTACAAGTTTGAATTGCCATATGATAGGGAACATGCACACCAAACTTGGTTCAATTTGATTCAGTAGTTTGTAAGGAGCAGTCGATAACGTAAAGTTTACAATGGACGATGATGACGACAGACGACAACGGACGGCAAGTGATAAGTTAAGCTCCCTTCGGTGAGCTAATAAATTTTGATATCATCTGTGTTGGGTAAAGGGTTATGATAATATAATAAAACATAATAAATTATGTTAAGTGCACAGGCAAAAGCTTATACTTATGGCCCCCTCTTTCTTGATTCACAATTCTAAGGCTAAATGAGAGGATTTGGAAGATTGTTAATCCTCTGCACACTGATGTCAAAAATACAAATATTTCCGAGAGCAAATTTTTCCTATAATGTACCTAGGAATTTAACCAATTCAGTCTTGTTTGACAGAGCTCAATGAGCTCTGTCAAATGAGACTGAATTGGTTAAATTATGAAGTGCATTATGGGAAATATTTGTAACTTGAAATTTTGATATTTAAACATCAGAGTGCAGAGGGTTAAAAAAGACAGCCTTCAAAATTGGATTCCAGGTAAAAAAAATTACCCCTAGTAGACCTCTTTGAAGACCTATACCGGCTAGTAGAAAAATTTTGGTCATAACTTTTGGTGCGCCTCTAAACCTCACTCTATACCTTTTTAAACCTCAGCATTAGATTACTGATAAAAACGTACCCTTAATAGACCTCTTTGAAGACATCTGTCAGTAAAAAAAATTTTGGTCATAACTTTTGGTGCCCCCCTACACCCCCCACCCCACCCCACACACTTTTTTAAACCTGACGATGATCTCCACCATAAAAAAGACAGCCTTCAAAATTGGATTCCAGGTAAAAAAAATTACCCCTAGTAGACCTCTTTGAAGACCTATACCGGCTAGTAGAAAAATTTTGGTCATAACTTTTGGTGCGCCTCTAAACCTCACTCTATACCTTTTTAAACCTCAGCATTAGATTACTGATAAAAACGTACCCTTAATAGACCTCTTTGAAGACATCTGTCAGTAAAAAAAATTTTGGTCATAACTTTTGGTGCCCCCCTACACCCCCCACCCCACCCCACACACTTTTTTAAACCTGACGATGATCTCCACCATAAAAAAGTACTCCTAGAAGACCCATTTTGGACACTCTGGGTGGCACCATATTCATTTCTATAGCGGACAGACAGACTGACATACATACATACATACAGACAATCTAAAATGTAGTACAGATTAGTACAAAAGTTGCACTCTATGTATCACATTAATCCAAACTTGAACCTTAAAGATATAGGACCGATGTAACACAAGGAGTTTTTTAACCCTTTACCCAACGAATCGGCCGCATCCGCCCATGCAATATGCAAACTGAGCAGTTGAAAAAATATTATTTTTCAAAACATTTCAACAAAACCATATCATGTGACCCCTCGTTCCAACGAGCTCGTTCCAACGAGGGATCACATGATATGGTTTTGTTGAAATTTTTTGAAAAATTTAAAAAAAATTATATTTAAAATAATAAATTTTGATATCGTCTGCATTGGGTAAAGAGTTAATAATGGCTGAAGTTTCATTTTACCTGTAATTCTTGTAGAGTTTTATCTTGCTTCAGTAAAACTGCCTGCCGTCTGGCCTGACCAACCTGCAAAAGCAAAAAGATCATAAACACAAATACGTAAAAAGAAGGTGTCTATGGCAACCAATAGTGCCACAAAATTATGTTTCTTCTTCAATCTTGTAGGATTATTGTTTGGTGCATACCCCTAAATTGAGTTTTGTAGAGTACCACAGAGCACTCTTGAAAATATTTTGTTGCTTAGAGAAATGTTTAACCCTGCCCGTGCATGGTATGATTATCATACAGTTAAAACTAGAAGTCCTGTCATGAAATGTGAAACAAATAGCACGTCAATATGTGCATTAATCGACGCATTACAACCATAGTATGGCTATCAAATTTTGTACATATGGTCTGTGCACAAGCAATGTTTCAGCCAATGGACCTCCGGGTAACCCGGAGGTCCATTGGCAGAAACATTGCCTGTGTTTGCTATGAGTAAGCAGAAGAACCTGTCGTGCTTTGGGTGCCATTCGATATGGCAATTGTGCGCAATAACTACGTGCAATTAAGCCTAGATAAGCACACAGTTCATGACAGGACTTCTAGTTTTAACTGTAGTAGTCTGTTACAGGGTTCCTGCAGGCAAGGACTGATAATATTCAAGGCTATTCAAGGCCGTTTCTTGATATATTTTTCAAGGCTCTCAAATAACCAAATTCAAGAATTTTCTAGGCCTGCATTCACTAGTATTAAAATTACATACTTCCTACAATGGACGTGGAAGGAGGGGGTAATGATCAGAGGGTCCTCATTAGGACTATGTCATCACAAACACTGACATATAAAACTATAATAGTTTTGAGAACGTGCCTTGTCGGCATTTTATTTTGTGTATTCAAGGCTTCCTGGCACACATTCCAGGATTTCAAGGCCTTGTATGACTTTAATCAAATTCAACAGCATACCTTGAACCCAAGGCCCCATGGGAACACTATGTTAAAAAGATTCCAATTATTAAGGAACTTTCTTCATCCATCTGTGAAAACAATTTGAAATGCTTCAGAAATTTTCCTGGGAATTACTAATGATTAAACAGTTATTTTGGTAACTGCGAGTGTCCATCACTTTTTTTATGCGTCAAAGTTTAACAAAGAATCAGTTTTAATTACTGTAGATTTTTACTGGTTAAAAAAAAAATGTTAAGAATTTTTTTTGGGGGGGGGGGGGGGGGGGGCATAATTCAGTTGATGTGGGAGGGTGATTTGTTTATAGACTTCTTATGTCTAACAATGGGTGGGGGGGGGGGGGGGACAAGGGCTTTTTTATGGGGAATTAATATCTAAAATACCAGAGAAGAGAAATAAATAACAGAAAAATATTTTGTTTTTTTCCCCAGCTAATTAATTTTTCAGCATCCTATCTGGCATAGAGGCCAGATTGAAGAGTTCTGTATCCCAAGACTGGCATTAAAATCTTGTTATCGTTCCATTTATTTCTTCCAAATAAAAACTTATGTGCTGTCACTGGAACACTAGAATGAGCTACTGGACCTCATTCCAGTGAGAGGACATGAGCTATGGTTTAGAAGAGATAAAAAAAAAGAGAAGAAATTGGGGAAAACACCGGGGGGGGGGGGGGGGGGGGGGGGGGGTATCAGGAAAAAATTTGCAGACACTAGGCCCAAAAAAAATTTTTCCACCCCTAAGGGACACACCACCCCCCCTCTGCATATTTTTTCCACCAACAGTTCAGGGACCCACCCCCAATTCCACAAAAACTGTTATGGATAGTCAGGATTTCAGTTATATTTGTTCCATTTCATACTTTCAACTTGCTTCCACATTTTTTAACAGTCTTATTCAAGGGAATTAACTCCATTAGAACAAAATTGGAAGTTTCAGAGTTATGTTTAGAGTCACAATTTTGTCTCCAGTGATGAGAAAACAACAAACACATTATATGTAACTTGTCCTCAGAAAAAGGTATCAAAATAGTGTTCCACATTAAGAACAGATGTCTTTTAATGAAAAGTTTGTTATGTTTTTTTTTTGGTAGGAAGTGGGCATACCTAAATTCGTGCTACTGCTAGGCCCCCATGATGATGCTCCTCAGCTTTATGAGAATATACAAGTGAGTGAAGTGACATGCACTCATGTTGAAATGAACCAAGTTGAATCAACCAAGTTGAATGATCAAACCACAGTATGAACACTGGTACTAATATGAACTGAACAGGGGCGGATTCAGGATTTTGAAATAGAGGGGGCACCATCCAATGACAGTTTGACACTCAGTTGCAAGTTCTGGGGGGAGGGGGGCACTAACTCATCTGCGAAACGGAGGGAGAAAAAATTGGAAAATGATAAATCAACTTCACACTTTCCGTGGCTATTCGATGGTACATGGCGATCATTCGAATTGCGGGGGGTTGGGTTGTTTGGGGTATTTATATATTCACTTCAGCACTTCTGGAGACTGTGACATCAACTACCAATGGTGGACTCAGAATTTAGCTAAGAAGGGGCACCGCTTGTTTGCCTAGTATGAATTTCAAAAAGATTGAAACTGGTATTTCACATATCAATGATCTTCGTTTGAACGGATTTTGGTTTGGGCAAT
The DNA here is from genome assembly GCA_031216915.1 of Pictodentalium vernedei. NCBI lineage: Eukaryota > Metazoa > Mollusca > Scaphopoda > Dentaliida > Dentaliidae > Pictodentalium > Pictodentalium vernedei. The sequence continues at coordinate 20,865,276 of CM062295.1, forward strand.
AGAGGGGGCGAGCGCCGGGTGTGCCCCCATCTAAATCCACCCATGGTGAAGTACCGGTTTTCAAATCCCATGCCTACAACCCTCACTCAGTCACACAGTGTCAGAGTCTGAGGAGAAAACCAAACATGATTTGAGTGGCAAAACACATCAAAAAAATGCTAGATGCAAACATTTAGCTAGTAATAGTATCACCATCTCATGTCATGGCTGAGTCTCTATTATAATATTGACACAAGTTCATACTTGATATTGAACTGTTATGACTGAATTTCTGTCTCATTTTAATTATTCATAACGGATTGCATATGAGTAGCTATGGAGAATCACCACATTCCTGTATTCGGACTTCAAGAAAGACTTTCATTTCATTTTTTCATGAGGTTGGCATACTCTAGTTATACTGCCTTGAGTTTTTATTTTTATCATTTTCTAATATTTTGTCATTTTTCTCAATCATTTCATTACATATTTTTGTTTGTTGATTCAGTCCAAGAAGACTTTGTTTGATTCATGAAGCTTATTTGTGCCTTGATTGACCTAATATTGGGTTTATTGGTTGCCTTAGGTTACCAGACAGCCAAACATTGATTTTGAGCTTTGTGGGCCATACATCCTGTAAAGCATGTGCAGTCAGTACATATCAACTGACCCAAGTGGAATGATCATTTATAAACAAAGAGAGGGACCCGCAGCAAAATTGGTAATCAATCATCATCCGCAAGATGCCGGTCAGGTTGTATCCAAGATATATTTTGATTATTCAAGATCTCAACCCCCCAAAAACCAAATTTATAATTCTAAATGGGCTAGAATGCATCCAGATACATGCTAAAATGGTTTTGTAAGCTCAATCTATTGCAAAAATGTGTTTTTTTGGCTGGAGGAAAAAATTTGCAAATTGTCTACTTTACGTGTTTTTTCCAGCCTCGGGGTACCCACCCACCCCGGCCTAGTGTTTGGAATTTTTCTGCAGACCCCCCCCTGAAAACACTGGCATAATGGAACCATGTGAACTGAAGAGCCACTTTACGCTAGTGAAAAGTATTCAATTGACCCATTACCCAACACAGATGATATTGAAATTTGCTATTTAAAAATTTTTTTCCAAAAATTCTACAAAACCATATCATGTGACCCTTCACTGGAACGAGCTCGTTCCAACGAGAGGGTCACATGATATAGATTTGTTAAAATGTTTCGAAAAGTTAAAAAATTTATAGTAATTTATATATTTTTTATACTTACCAATGACCCAGACTTAGCTGGTGCTAACTCCAACAAAACCAGGGCCAAACACAAATTTTGCCCCCCAATCCCCAAAATTTGCATCCAAAACAAAAAGAAATCATGTCCTAAAGGACCTCCATAGTACGCCTGTACTGCGCATGCGCAGTGACGCAGTCGTCCCGAAATTGGCGCCAATTATCATTCTTACTGGCAGTGCCTGGTCAGCGCTATGTACTCAGCGGGGAGGCAAGAGTTCCCAACTCCAGGGAGGGCCATCCCCGTCTGGGTCATTGGTAAGTATAAAAAATATATAAATTACTATAAATTTTTTAACATTTTTATACTGTACCAATGACCCAGACTTAGCTGAATAGTAAACAGGCTGGAGGGCCTAGGACATAGAGGAAAATCCAATAAGCTCAACTATATAGTAAAGAGGTAACCCCTTAAGGAGAAAAGGAGTATTAGGCTTTACATGTATCTTTCTTATTTAATATTAAATTAGAAAGATACACTACCCTTAATAATTGAGCACAATAACATTCATGTTCTCTATTAACATCCAGTATAACCCTTATACTAATTATTTTTAAAGCAAGCCAATAAATAAAGTAGTTCAGAGAATTGAGACTCTTTATAATCATTTAAAAGTGTCCGAGTATTGTATATTAAAGCCCGTTTGACACTTGACATATATAAATGCTTCACACCGAGCTACACTTTAAAAATAAGACATGAATGAAATTAAACATTAATATTACACTTTAAAACCATCCCGGAAGCGACTCAGAAATACTGACTTGGAGGAGGCATTCCCTTGCTTTTCACTATAAAGCAGGTGACCTAAGGGAACACCCCCCCCCCCCCCCCCCCCCCTTCCCCTTGCCCTGGGTCAAATAGCCCAGAGCGAAGAGGGCAGCCGGACGGAGTCACTGCCGGAACAGAAAGCCTGCATAACTATAGTTGCAACTGTTTAGTGGACGACATTCTGAGCAACAGATAACGGACCTAAACAATGCAGGTCTCCAGAAATGGACTCAATATTTCTGAGATAAAAATTCGTAAATGTGGATGGCTGAGACCAATAAGCAGCCTTCATTAAATCTGTAATAGCAACACTATTAGCATAAGCCCAGGAAGTAGAAAGAGCTCTTACTTCATGAGCAGAAATCTTAAGCACAGACTGCTGAGAAGAAGATAAATCTTCATAAGCAGTACGGATAGTTAACTGAATCCATCTAGCAATAGAATGGACTGAAATGTCCTTTCTATTAGGCATCAAAGACAGAAAGAAACGTTTCCGTCCCTTTCTGATAAACTGAGATCTCTGATTATAGATACGTAGTGCTCTAACAGGACAGAGTAAAGGCCTACGCCCGTCTGAAGACGGAAGAGCCTTAATAACAATAGGTTCCGGATATTTATTAGGAGCCTGATTCTTAGCTAAAAAACCCACATTAGTAGTGAAGGTGATAGTGTTCCCAACACTACGATAATGAGAATCATCCACCGATAGTGCATGAAGCTCACTGACTCTTCTGGCAGAAGAGAAAGCTAAGAGAAAAGCTGTCTTATAAGATAAGAATTTGAAATCTACTGTCCCAAGAGGTTCAAATGGCTTTTCCTTCAATTTAAGGAGAACCCAAGCTAAATTCCACTTAGGAATTAATCTAAGAGTTCTGGGTCTATTTATCGAAAAGTTTCTAACCAATTTCGATAAAGAGACATTAGATCCAATTTGTAAACTATCATGATGTGCATAGGTATCAGATAACATAGATCTATAACCCTTTATAGTAACAGGCTGCAGTTTGATTTCGTCAAACAAGTATACTAGAAAGTTTGCAATGTCTGGTATAGAGGGATCAAATATATCTACAGAATGATCCCTACACCAACGACGAAAAACCTTCCACTTAGCCGCATAGTTTAGCGAAGAGGAGGTCCTCCTACAGTTAGAAATCACGTCCACTGCTCGTCCTGTAAAGTGCTTGCCATGCAAGAAGGACCGCACAACGGAAAAACGTGAAGGTTGAGACCTTGCGGGTTGTGATGGAGTTGGCGCGATTTCCCCTGCGAAAGAAGATCCTCTCTTGGAGGAAGCTTCCGCGGTAGGTCCCACAACAGACACCTGAGTAGATTTATCCACGGTCTCTGTGGCGACAGAGATGCTACCAACAGAATCTTGCATTGAGATTGTTTTATCTTTAGCAATACTTGTTGAATTAACGGCGCTGGAGGATACGCATATCCTATCATTCCATCCCAAGGGATCGACAGAGCGTCTACTGCAAATGCTCTTGGATCCGGACACGGGGACACATACGTCTGCAACTGATTGTTGAGATGTGTCGCAAATAAGTCTATCATTGGCCGTTCCCATTGGTAGCAAATCTGATTGAATACTTGTTTGTTGAGAGTCCACTCCGATGGCAACAAGCGACCCTTTCGTGAAAGGGAGTCTGCTAGCACATTCAGACGACCCGGTATGTGACGGACCGAAAGAAGAACGTGATGTTCTAACGCAAACAGAAGGATTCTTTCCGTTAGATTGAACAACGGAACTGAATGAGTGCCTCCCTGATTCCGTATATACGCCACTACTGTCGTATTGTCGGATAGGATTTGGACATGAGCATCGTGAATAATGTCCATCCAGTGACGTAACGCAAGCCAAATTGACATCATTTCCTTGATGTTTATGTGCTTGCACAGGAATTGCGGATCCCAAAGACCCTGGCATCTCGAATCCGTTGGGATTAATGATGCACCCCAACCTGTTTGACTGGCATCCGTCATAACGGTAAAACTCGGATCCGGCAACTGCAGCGGAACTCCTTGAGTTAACCACTGAATGTTTGCCCAAGTCTGAATCTCTTGTTTCACTTGATCTGACAAGAGAACGTCTACATCGAGCGAATGAATTTTCACACTCCAATTCTGAGTCAGGAAAATTTGAAGAGGACGTGTGCGTAGCCGCCCCATCGGAATGAGATCCGCGGCGGCTCCGCACAGACCTATCAGTCTCATAAATTCTCTCGCCGTGACTTTGTCTGCGTGCAGACAATAGCGAGCGTAACAACTGACTAATTTCGCTCTGGTTAACGGCAGACGAACGAGATTGTTGTGCGTCTCGAAGCTCATTCCCAGATGAGTGAATGACTTGGACGGCACCAGATCCGACTTCTCCTCGTTTACTATGAAACCGAGACGTCGGAGCAATAGAAGAAGATTCTGAACATCGTTCTGAAGCGTTAACTCGTTGCCGTACCTCTGAAGAATGTCGTCCAGGTAGGCCGACGTTACCGCAGACGAATGAGCTCGGAAGTAGATCATTACCGAGTTCATTACCCGAGTGAAAGCCCAGGGTGCTAGATTCAATCCGAAGCACATGGCCCGGAACTGATACACCACTCCTAGGACTGCGAAGCGTAGATACTTTCGGAATGTCGGATGTACCATGACGTGAAAGTACGCATCTTTGAGATCTATGCTCGTTGCATAATCGTTCACCCGAATACTCGCTCTGACCGATCGAATCGTCTCCATATAAAACTTCGGAGCGACGATCAGCTTGTTTATCCAGCTCAAATCTATGACTGGACGGAACGAGCTGTCTGGTTTCGGAACCAGAAACAGATGGCTGTAGAATCCCAGAGATTCCTGGTTTTCTACGACCTCTACCGCGTTCTTCATTAAAAGAGACTGCACCTCTGATAACAGAGCGTCTCTTTTCTGTGGATTTGACGGAAGATGAGTCCACTTTGGACTTCGAGTTAATGGAGGCTTTCGTTTGAAGGATATCTTTAGACCTTCCGAAGTCACTTCTCTCACCCAAGGGTCGTCCGTAATCGACGCCCACTCTTGTGAAAAACTCGACAACCTTCCGCCAACCGGAACGCGATAGAGGTTTAAGCCATCACCTCCTGGACCTGCGAGGCCTGCGGTAGGAGAAACCACGTCTTCCACGACCCGCACCTCGCCTCGTCGACCTCGGGGCGTCCGACCGATTGTCCCGGCCTGAAGGACGTCCCGAACGAGAGTCGCTATCCTGACGGTCTCTCGAATAAGACCAAGAGGACGCACCGGAACCTCTATAGGAACCTCTCTTGGGCGCATTAGACCCAGAAGTGCCTGTCTTATTCGTGTCTGCTGTATCCGACTTTTTAGGAGCCGATCTGAACAACAGAGAATCATTAGCTTTCTTTTTAATTTTATCATAAATAGCGGAAAGCTTGCCGTCAAAGAGAAGTTCTCCTGAGACCGAAGCGACTCTAAGAGAGTTCTTCACCTTAGAATCCACTAGTGTGGATGTAGCTAGGGCTGCGTCACGTCTTACCAACTCCAGATTTGCCACTGAAAGGGCGGAGTTACACGTGGAATAAGCTACTGCCCTTGAAAGAAGTCTTAAAGAGGATTGTATATCCTGAAACTCTTCCCCTTGAAGGCGCAGTGATAACGCCTTAGTAAGGTGATCTGCGTAAGATAAGGCATCTAAATTGGCTCTGTTAGACGCAATAGCTGTTTCCAACACCGCGGTTGGAATAGAAGCTGACGACGGTAATGATAGCTCTAAGTCTTCTGCCTCGTCGTCCATACGCAGAGCAACTCTCAGTATACCCTGTCCTGCCATATCGAATTTATTCCTTGCATTAATGAAAGGCAGGTTAAGAGTATTAGCGGACAAGAAACCTGCTTTCCCCGTCCTGGAAGCAAGTTTAAATATAGCGTCGTTCAATAATTCAAATGTTCTTGCAACATTATTGGACTGCGACGGAAACTCGGGAGCGATGTCCCTGAACCGCTCAAAAAATTCAGAGTCCAATGACGCTATAATTCTCTTGTCCGGAAGCGCAGCAGTCTGGCCCGACGGAACAACTTGAGGGAGAAAGTGCCGGATGAAGTCCACGGCAGCTTTATATTGTTCCGAAAGGGATAGCTCCAATTCATCCGTATCCCTTTCACCATCCGGTCGGACCTCCCGATGTTCCCGGTCGTCCGCCCCCGATGCTTCGGCGGAGCGTACCGACCCAGCGCCGTCGGATAATTCTCGATCCGACACCGTTTCTGTCGGCTGCTGGGATGCTGCGATAAGCTGTGCTATCTGCACAAGAATGTCCGACGTCGAGACCTGCGGAGGCGCAGTCTTTCGCTGCTTCGCCGAGGGCAGCTCCGCATCAGATGGCTCCCGCATACTTTTCCTATGCGAACATCCGGAGTCCATCGGTCTCGAATCCCTGGCTGCCGGATGGTGTGACCTGGTCGCCGAAGAATCCTTCATCGGCGAAGCTGGTAAAATATCGGAGGTCACGCAGCCAAGGTGCGGTCGTGTGCGCTGACGAGAAGAGGAAGCCTTAACAGTCTCTGCGGACTGCTTATACAACGGAGCGTCCCGAGCGACAGACGTATGCTCCGCTAAAGACACATTTTGTACCACAACATCTGGTCCCAGATGTTGTTGTACGAGAGAGGGACCTCTCTCGCTCGCGGCCCGGCTGGACCTGGACGAGCTAGGAACCGGACTAAAAGGCTTCCTCCGTTCTCGTTTACTATCCGCCGTCACTGGGTGTGCATCTATTATGTTTATAGTGCTCGCATCACCCAAAATTTCCTCTTGGACCGCATCGGACGAACCCGGCTGCCGAACCATTCGGTGAATGGACGCTACACCGGGCGAGCTAGCGGACGACATTTGTCTAATCTCCATGAGCACTTTTGCCGCTAGCTCTGAATTCATTTGTGACGACGGACGCACACTTGAAGAAGATAACATGGAAACATCACCCTGTTCTGGTTCCTCTGAAATAGAAACTGAGAGAGTAGAGTGACCTTGTGGAGAAAGAGCCGGCATCGCTCTTTCTCCAGAAACAACATATCGTGACACACGTTTCCAATGTTTCTCATCCCAATGTTCACATATAGGACAGGGATTAATGCGAGAACACTGACTACAATTAATACAATGATCATGAAAGTCAGAGGAAGATTTCTTCCTATTACAATTTGAACAATGTCCCTTCATTGTGAAAGAACAACAATAAGTCCTAGTTACTCGCAAAAACCCCTGACACAAAGATACATAATAACATGATCCATTAATAAATGAAAAAACAATTGCAAAACAAAATAATTTTGAAAAAATATTTTTTCAGAGAAGCCCAAGTTGCTGAAAAGTAACGTTGAGCCCCGATGGATCCGATGGCAAAGTGTGGTCAAAAATTTTAAATTTATATAAAATAATTAATGAGACACTTTCGGATAATATAAATGTATCTTATAATGAGATAAACTACCACAAAGGCAAACAGCCCCCCTCAAAAAAGGCTGTTGCCAATGAAAACAAACAGTGTAAACACACTAGAAAACATGACTCCAGGCACTGAAAAAACTGGCCCGGAATCAGTCATCAATTACACTCTATCTGATGCAAAACAGAGACTCCCAGGGGAGAATCTGTAGAACATCAGATGGAAGATGCAGAACACAAACGTTATACACCCATGGGTGAAAACGTAACTATGGGGAAAATAACAGAAAACATTCTGTAACCAAGCAACTCTCCCAGGAAATTTTAGAAATAAAATTTCTCAAAAATATGCCAAAAGCATGGGAGAATTGCCAGGGGGGACTTTAGAAGGCTAGGGGAGAGGAAACACTGAATAAGCAGTGCAACAATTAGCAAGAATGACAACAAGAGGCCCATGCCTCGAAAATAGGCAACTTAACATAATTTCATCAAAAAATTTTAAGTACAGCCCTGATTATTTTTTGCCACTTCTTTTTCCTCTCCTCCTTCTATCCTCCTTAGAATCACATTTTCTCCAAAAATTACGTGTCTGGCATCCTTTAAACTGAGATTTACAAGCACAAAGATCAGTGAGATGTTGACTGATGAAGGGCCAAACAGAGAATGATAATTGGCGCCAATTTCGGGACGACTGCGTCACTGCGCATGCGCAGTAGAGGCGTACTATGGAGGTCCTTTAGGACATGATTTCTTTTTGTTTTGGATGCAAATTTTGGGGATTGGGGGGCAAAATTTGTGTTTGGCCCTGGTTTTGTTGGAGTTAGCACCAGCTAAGTCTGGGTCATTGGTACAGTATAAAAATATGAAAAATCAGTCTTTAACTCTTCAAGGCCTCAAGATATTTCAACATTTTTAAGGCAGTCAACAATCTGTGGCTTTGCAGTCGTTTCTACAGAGGCCTTAGCTGCCTATACTGGCAGACAACACCTGCCTACATGCAACAGCCAAGGAAAACAAAATGTACTTTTTCTAGGGAGACGACTTACATAAGCTGTTAGCTTTCCGTCGAATCCCTCTCATATACAGCAATCTATCTTCGTTTACCTTTGTTATTTTGTGTACTGTTGTACATTGTGTTGCTTGTTCTTCTTTGTACCTGTTGCGTACTGTATACAAATAACATAATTTCAAATAAATATTGTTTAAACTAAAATGTACTTTGCAAGTTTACACAAAGATTGGATTTTGGGGCATCTGTACTGTTATTTAACTGGTTAAGTGCAAGAAGCCACTATCATGGCTCTATTGAAAAGTGGTGGAAGTCACTTTAGTGGCTTTACACTATATGCATTATTTATTTATTGATGTTTAAGGTCACAAACTTAAGCGCATTGGCTAATCAGGACCGTGACAGTTTTACGGGTAGAGGAAGCCGGAGTACCCGGAAAGAACCACTGAGCAACGACGAGCAGCTGCCAGCTCCCCAACATCGTAACTCCGCACTGCAGCACAGGCAGGGTTAGATTGGTTGAAGACATGTGTACCATCTATGTGCAGTATGCCTTAGTACATGGCGTCATCATGCCCCCATGTGGACAATCATGGTTAAGTGCCTTGCTCAAGGACACAATGCGGGAGTCTGAATTGATCGCTCAGACGGTCACCCATCCAGTGATTAACCAGGCTCGATGTTGCTTAACTTCGGTGATCTGGTGAGAACCGGTTACCGCAATGCCAAGACGCCCCCACCACTATATGCATTAGCCTGAGGTCTAATCAGCAGAAGAAGAAATAAAATTTATACAAAATTGTTTGGTTGCAATTTATTGGGGAGTGCTCTCCAATAAATTGTAACAAAACAATTATTAAGAACAAAATCTTGCTGAACTAAATCCATTTGTGCCGATATAAAATACCCATGTTTCAAATCACCTTTGAAAAGTAATTTCGCACTCAACCAGTTAAAAGCAGTGATGTTTTTCTAGGAAATGCAGGGAATTCCGTTCCCCTTCATTTTTTGAGGGCCAAAGTTGTTCCCCATAGTTTTAAGAGTTGCAATGGCTTGATCTTGATGAATATACAACACGGTGAGCACTCATTTGTCTTGCTAGGTGCACTGAACCTGTTTCTTTGCCCAAATTACACTTATTTTAGTGGCAAGAGAAATCCTATCCAGGGACGGAATATCCACAAACAGCATGCAAGGAGTTAATTAATGAAATTTATTACTTTCCGAAGTGTGATTTACTGGGATTTCCGGGTTGATTATAAACGATAACTTCACAAGTGAATTATGCAATCAGCAATTGTGTCATGTATCCATGTGCGCAAATGAAGATGCTTTGCTGCAGGTGTAATGGGGACTTCATTGTTTTGTTTCTTTTAACCTTTTACCTAACATGAAAAATGAAAAGCAGATGACACTTGCAAAAAAAACTTTTGAAAAAGTACTATTTTCATTTTTTGTCTCGAAAACATATGAGCTTGTTCCAATGAGGGGTCATAACCTATGTTTTAGAGGCAGAAAATGAAAAAAATAATGAAAATTAACTTGTGATTTTTGAGAATAGTGCTAGACGGTTTTGGCCGTTACATGAGGTAAAGGGTTAAATAATATAATTATCATTAATAATGAACAGTAATAAACGGAGTAATCACTTGACTGGACTGGTTATATGAAATAATTCATTGAAGGCAAGGGACTATATTGTAAAACACTTGTGCGCATTTGCGCACTCGTTTTTGTACAACGTCCCTCACCTCTCATGATTTATTTCACGTAACCAGTCCAGTCAAATGATTAATCTCTATAAAAACTAATAAAATTTTACCTGCGGCCAACCTATCAGCATGCAAGGAGATAATTAATGAAATAAAAACTAACAAATTTTTTTTAATTTTTACCTCCAGCCGTCCTATAAGCACACCAAGATCAGCATCCTGCTGTTTGATTGCCTCTTCAGTTTCCATAGCAAGTTGTCTACGTAAGTCATCAATAGCACGTTGTTTCTCTTCCTCTATTTTCCTTTCTTCAGCACTTATTTCTTCATCCTGCAAATAGCAAATTCTAGTAAAATTCATGTTTATCTCTTTGTATGCCTCTGGGAGACATTTACTGAGATTTCTGGGTTTGATTATAAATGATAACTTCACAAGTGAATTATGCAATCAACAATCGGGTTATGTCTCCGTGCATGCAAACAAAGACACTTTGTTGTGGGTGTAATGGGGACTTCATTGTTTTTTTACCGAACATGCAAAAAAAATTCTGGAATAACTATTATTTTCATTTTTTGTCTTAAAGACATAGGTTATGACCCCTCATTAGAATGAGTTCAATGAGCTCGTTCCAATGAGGGATCATAACCTATGTTTTAGAGACAAAACATGAAAAAAATATTGAAAATTAATTGCCAATTTTTTAGAATAGCGCTGACCGGTTTTGGCCATTACATTAGCTAAAGGGTTAAAGAATATAATTATCATTAATAATGAAAAGTAATAAACAGAATAATCGCCTGACTGGACTGGTCTGTGAAATAATTCATTCGAGGCGAGGACTATATTGTACAACATCCCTCACCTCTCATGAATTACTTCAGTTAACCAGTTCAGTCAAGCAATTATTCTCTATATATTAGTCAAAAGACAAACTTCTCCAAAAATCTAACAGAAGTCACCTCTTAATAGTACATGTAAAAGTAAACTGACAAAAATTTACCAAGCCCTCAGGCCATCAGTCTATTTCTGTTTGGAATTTGACGTTGTTTAATATGGGCTTTTTTGTTTACCAAGTTTTTGTGCACAGACAACTTAAAACAATATACAGGTATTCTTACCTGCCTTAGTTATGAATATTCCAAGCAATAAGTATTTAATCCCCCTTGAAAACATTTAGATATTAACATGATTTGTAGAACAATCTGGTATAATTATAACACTAGTACATTTCTGATTGTAAGGTCATTAAAATGTCAATTACATCAAATCTTGACTGAGTAACATTTCAAGCTTTGATTCATGGAAAATGAATCTTTATCAAATTTTTCACATTGAATCATCTTGAATATATCAGTTGGCTGAAAAACCGAACGGTACGTTCACTTTTCTAACCAAATGAAATATTCCACATGAGTGAATCAAAACATAGGCAATGACCTATTTGAGAGCTAGACTGGTACCAAGCCATGACAAAATCAAATTTCTTACAGAATTATTTACTTATTGGTGTTTAAGGTCACATAAGTCTGCACAATGGCTAATCATGACTGCAACGATTTTATGGGTGGAAGAACCCAGAGAGATCCACCAGGTAATGTCGAGCAACTGTCAGCTCCCCAACATACTAAGTCCACGCAAGCAGGGTTAGCATTGGTCAAAGACAAGTGCACCACGAACATGCATTACAATGCCACCATGCTTCCACATGGGCAATGAGGGTGAAGTGTCTTTCTCAAGTACACAACATGGTTGCCGCATCTTACAGAATTAGACTGGTGACCGGAGTTCTTGAAAGATTACTGAAATGAGGCTTGTCAAGTTTGTGAACTGCTTAATCCTCTGCACATTGATGTTAAAATTTTCAAAATTTCAGGTAGCAAGTTTTTCCCATAATGCATCTAGGAATTTAACCAATTCACTCTTCTTTGACAGAGCTCAATGAGCTCAAGGATGAAGTCTAACAAGAAAAAATCTTACCAAATTTTCTTTCTTTTTGTCTAAGTTTTTCACTTTTTCTTCTGGATTCAGCATATCAAGTTGTTTTCTTTCTTTAGTGAGTTCTTCTAACTTCTGTCTTCTTTGCAATAATCTATTTTCAAGGCTGACAAATTAAAGAGAGTAAATATATCATCAGTGCATAATGAAACAACAACTAAATAAATTTTATTACTTTCCAAAAGTGTGATTTACTGGGATTTCTGGGTTTGATTATAAACAATAATTTCAAAAGCGAATTATGCAATCAACAATTGTGTCATGTATCTGTGTGCGCAAACGAAGATGCTTTGCTTTGGGTGTAATGGGGACTTCATTGTTTTTTTGTTTTTTTAACCCTTTACCTAACATGAAAAGCAGACAACACTTGTAAAATAAATTCTTGAATAACTATTATTTTCATTTTTTGAATCAAAAACATAGGTTATGACCCCTCATTGGAAAGAGCTTGATGAGCTCATTCAATGTGGGGTCATAACCTATGTTTTAAAGACAAAAAATGAAAAAATAATGAAAAGTTAATTGGCGATTTTTAGAATAGTGCTGGCCGGTTTTGGCTGTTACGTTAGGAAAAGGATTAAATAATATGATTATCGTTAATAATGAAAAGTAATAAACAGAGCAATCGTTTGACTGGACTGGTTATGTGCAATAATTCATTAGAGGCGATTCGAGGTGAGGGACTATATTGTAAAACACGCATGCACATTTGAGCACTCGTGTTTGTGCAACGCCCCTCACCTCTCATGAATTATTTCACGTAACCAGTCCAGTCAAGCGATTACTCTCTATATAGAGTTGTGTGGTTTAACATTTTGTGGTTGCCCCTGTTTTGGTTTAAGTATGGGGAAATATTTGGGTTTTTTTTGGCTTGCAATTTGTTTGGGGTTTTTTGGGGGGAGGGGGAAATGGGGTGGTTTAGAGGGGGGGGGGGCATTTCTGGTAACTAACAAGCTAATTACATAATTTTAAAACTAAACCATTAAAAATATAAAAAAATTACTTCGTATTTTTTACCCTGACAACACCACCTCTCAACACTGCCTCCTGGAGATATCCGAAACAGTGGCTTCCACTTAAATGGATATTGCCTACAAAAATTCTTTTGGGTATCTACAAGGGATGAACATGGGACCTTGTCTCAATGACATTTGGGCATGTTTTTTCCCAATTACCAACCCCAAATTTCCCAAAATCGGTCTCCACTCAAACAAAACTTTAATGAACAATTGGTGTCCCTATTTGGGTATTCATAAGGCCTGAGACCTTACAGCTACCCAGTTCAGGAGACCAATCGTGCATCAACTTTAAATTGCTTACCTAACAAAGCACAGAAAGTATCTGATTTCAAAGACAAATGGCAAGTTCTTCTTTAACTGGTAGAGTGCTAAATTACTTATCGATGGTCATTTGTAGCATGAGTATTTTTTTTCGAAGATATCACACTATCAGCAAAAGGAGACTTAGTCCAGCAAGATACTGCTTATAAATAATTGTTTTGTTGCAATTTATTGGAGAGTGCCAATTGGCACTCTCCAATAAATTGTAACAAAATGATTTTATATTGATATTTTTCTTCTACTGCTGAAGCAACAGCAAATTAGTGCACACAGTGTAAAGCCACTATAGTGGCTTTCAGCACTTTTCAGTAGAGCCCTGAGTGTGGCTTCTAGCACTCAACCAGTTAACAGTATAAGAACAGTTATATAAATTATCTATTCCTGGTGACATCAGCAAAAAGCCACAGAGTCCAACCCATAAACTGATACGTTTAATTTGTTTTCATATCTCAAATAATCAAGGGGTGATGATAGAATTTTTCTAACTACTTGGGAAATGGAGCTGGGTGCATTCGAAGTGGAAAGAAATGATAAATTTATAGTAATTTGTATATTTTAATACTTACCAATGGCCCAGACTTAGCTAGTGCTAACTCCAAAATATCAAGGACCAAACATAAATTTTGCCCCCCCCCCCAATCATCCAAATTTGTATGCAAAACCGAAAATTAGAAGTCCTATCTGGACCTCCATACATTTAATCTCTGCGCATGTGCAGGCACCAGGAAGTGACCGAAATTGGCGCATTCATTATTCTTTGTGAAAGAGAGTATTACATAACAATTCAGCAGGGAGGTATGAGTTCCCACTCATGGGAGGGCCATCCCTGTCTGGGCCATTGGTAAGTATAAAAATATAAAAATTACTATAAATTTATCATATTTTTACACAACAACCAATGGCCCAGACTTAGCAGAATAGTAAAAAGGTGGAGGGCCTAGGACTTCCAAAATGGTTCCAATCCTGCAATCCATGATGAAAGGAAATTAGAATAATTAGAAATTCATGTATGTCTCTCTATACAATAATAGAGGAGACATATTCTAAATAAGGAGCCCAATTTAAGTAATTCCTTATTGTAAGCATGAAGACAATGCTACATACAGTACGTGGAGAGTGTATTATCACTAAATCACCCGCAGAGTGGAGATTCCACCCAAGCAATAATTGCAAATTTGTTGCAGAGCATAACCAATACAAGCAAAGTTTCTGCCAATGAACCTCCGGATTAAACCCGGAGATCCATTGGCTGAAACATTGCGTGCATTTTTTGTCGATATGTACAAAATTTGAAAGTTATAGCTTGGGTGATAACCCCACTCTGCGGGTGATTTAGTTACACTCCACTCTCCACGTACTGTAGCATGTAACAAGTTTACAATTTTCAAGCTAGTCTGGACTAAGCCCCCAAAATTAGGATGGCATATATGAGACTGAGTGAAAATCCCCCACAAACATATGCCATACAATAACACTTCAGCTGTATGCAGGATATAATTATGGATAAAACAGCTTCTTTCATAGTTACATACTTTTAAAGCCAGAGAAGAGGTAAGAATTCCCCCCCCCCTTTCTTTTGAAGGAATCTTCAAAAGAAAGAGGGGAGAGATCTGGAATCAATAAGAGTGGTACCAAAAAACAATATAAATAATTGTCGAACAGGCACTCAGGTATTAATTCATGATTAATAAGTGGTGCTTAATGCCACTTCAGAAGTTAAGGCTATAGCGACGATCCAGGTAATTAATACTGCCCGCTGTATAATTGTACAACGCAGACAGCATACATAGATACGTCGAAAACCGGTGATATAAAATATAACATACACATGTCCAATCGAGCCACACTGAATGATCCCTGAAGAGAAAACACACTTCCTAGGCAATCCGCAGGTGGCCTCTGTACAATAAATTCCAGTAACAACACTCTCCAACATGTACTATCCGATATCTACGATCGTAAACACGTGCGAATTGAGTACTGACTTAATAGAAACCCGGATCTAGAAATGAAAGTAGGTATGATTAACAGGCTCCGACATGGACCGCCCTCGAAATAGGTTATGATTTCAAGGTCCACAAAATAAAGCTTTAGCCTAATAATATAATACGCGAGAGCATTTATATTTAGCATGTAATCATCTGAATACCAGATAACTGGTTATGAAGTCTGCGAGGTACTCAAAGAGTAGCAATTTAATTGTGATGATTTTTAAAATAAGCGATCATATATAACAAATCAACAAATAATCACAGGAAACTAATCCAACTAAAAAGCGGATGTGCCCATGAGGTTGCCATAGAACATGACCCAAATGCATGGTATGTATTTATGAAATTATATGAGGCTAGCGGGAAGAAAACTACGTCTTGCCCGGTAATTGCCTCTAAATACATAGGAAGTGTGTGTGAGTGTGTGTGTGGGGGGGGGGGGGGAGGGGAATTCAAAGTCATATCGAAATGTCCTCACCCACATTATTTAATCATTCATGTGCCAGTTATCAAATAATATAGGAACCGTGATGGTTCCCAAACTACGTATATAAAAAAGAGCATTGTTAATGTAAACAATGTCAGAATGAAAACCAGAAACAAGACCCCAGGCGACATGGCCTGAAGTCAGTAACAGATTTTTAAACTATCCGATGTAAGGCAACATCTTCATCAGAAGAAAAAACGATACATTGGATGTATGATGCTTGACCAAAACACCTAAACACCCTAAGGGTGAGGACGTAACCCTGGGGATATACAGAATAAACATTCTGTGTAACATGTTAAACTCCCAAGAAATTTTATAAAAAAATTTCAATAAAAAAAAAGCTTGGGAGTTTACCTGGGGGGGGGGGGGGGGGGGGGGGGGGGATGATCAAGGGAGGGTAGGAAAGGAATATTTAACAAACAGTGGAAAAATCATTATCAACAATGATGACGTCAGGACCATGTCCCGAAATTGGGGAACATGAACTACTTTTTATAAATATTATAAAATTACAGCCCTGAACATTTCAAACAACCGTTTCTTCCTTCCTTCATCCAGTTGTGTCCTTGGATCCACCAAATTAACCATTGATTTGTGTCTGGCATCGTTAGAAAGTTAAAAAATTTATAGTAATTTATATATTTTTTATACTTACCAATGACCCAGACTTAGCTGGTGCTAACTCCACAAAAAACCAGGGCCAAACACAAATTTTGCCCCCCAATCCCCAAAATTTGCATCCAAAACAAAAAGAAATCATGTCCTAAAGGACCTCCATAGTACGACTCTACTGCGCATGCGCAGTGACGCAGTCGTCCCGAAATTGGCGCCAAATATCATTCTTACTGGCAGTGCCTGGTCAGCGCTATGTACTCAGCGGGGAGGCAAGAGTTCCCAACTCAGGGAGGGCCATCCCCGTCTGGGTCATTGGTAAGTATAAAAAATATATAAATTACTATAAATTTTTTAACATTTTTATACTGTACCAATGACCCAGACTTAGCTGAATAGTAAACAGGCTGGAGGGCCTAGGACATAGAGGAAAATCCAATAAGCTCAATTATAAAATAAAGAGATAACCCCTTAAGGAGAAAAGGAGTATTAGGCTTTACATGTATCTTTCTTATTTAATATTTAAATTAGAAAGATACACTACCCTTAATAATTGAGCACAATAACATTCATGTTCTCTATTAATATCCAGTATAACCTTTATACTAATTATTATTAAAACAAGCCAATAAATAAAGTAGTCCAGAGAATTGAGACTCTTTATAATCATTTAAAAGTGTCCGAGTATTGTATATTAAAGTCCGTTTGACACTTGACATATACAAATGCTTCACACCGAGCTACACTTTAAAAATAAGACATGAATGAAATTAAACATTAATATTACACTTTAAAACCATCCCGGAAGCGACTCAGAAATACTGTCTTGGAGGAGGCATTCCCTTGCTTTTCACTATAAAGCAGGTGACCTAAGGGAACACCCGCCCCCCCCCTTCCCCTTGCCCTGGGTCAAATAGCCCAGAGCGAAGAGGGCAGCCGGACGGAGTCACTGCCGGAACAGAAAGCCTGCATAACTATAGTTGCAACTGTTTAGTGGACGACATTCTGAGCAACAGATAACGGACCTAAACAATGCAGGTCTCCAGAAATGGACTCAATATTTCTGAGATAAAAATTAGTAAATGTGGATGGCTGAGACCAATAAGCAGCCTTCATTAAATCTGTAATAGCAACACTATTAGCATAAGCCCAGGAAGTAGAAAGAGCTCTTACTTCATGAGCAGAAATCTTAAGCACAGACTGCTGAGAAGAAGATAAATCTTCATACGCAGTACGGATAGTTAACTGAATCCATCTAGCAATAGAATGGACTGAAATGTCCTTTCTATTAGGCATCAAAGACAGAAAGAAACGTTTCCGTCCCTTTCTGATGAACTGAGATCTCTGTTTATAGATACGTAGTGCTCTAACAGGACAGAGTAAAGGCCTACGCCCGTCTGAAGACGGAAGAGCCTTAATAACAATAGGTTCCGGATATTTATTAGGAGCCTGATTCTTAGCTAAAAAACCGACGTTAGTAGTGAAGGTGATAGTGTTCCCAACACTACGATAATGAGAATCATCCACCGATAGTGCATGAAGCTCACTGACTCTTCTGGCAGAAGAGAAAGCTAAGAGAAAAGCTGTCTTATAAGATAAGAATTTGAAATCTACTGTCCCAAGAGGTTCAAATGGCTTTTCCTTCAATTTAAGGAGAACCCAAGCTAAATTCCACTTAGGAATTAATCTAAGAGTTCTTGGTCTATTTATCGAAAAGTTTCTAACCAATTTCGATAAAGAGACATTAGATCCAATTTGTAAACTATCATGATGTGCATAGGTATCAGATAACATAGATCTATAACCCTTTATAGTAACCGGTTGCAGTTTGATTTCGTCAAACAAGTATACTAGAAAGTTAGCAATGTCTGGTATAGAGGGATCAAATATATCAACAGAATGATCCCTACACCAACGACGGAAAACCTTCCACTTAGCCGCATAGTTTAGCGAAGAGGAGGTCCTCCTACAGTTAGAAATCGCGTCCACTGCTCGTCCTGTAAAGTGCTTGCCATGCAAGAAGGACCGCACAACGGAAAAACGTGAAGGTTGAGACCTTGCGGGTTGTGATGCAGTTGGCGCGATTTCCCCTGCCAAAGAAGATCCTCTCGTGGAGGGAGCTTCCGCGGTAGGTCCCACAACAGACACCTGAGTAGATTTATCCACGGTCTCTGTGGCGACAGAGATGCTACCAACAGAATCTTGCATTGAGATTGTTTTATCTTTAGCAATACTTGTTGAATTAACGGCGCTGGAGGATACGCATATCCTATCATTCCGTCCCAAGGGATCGATAGAGCGTCTACAGCAAATGCTCTTGGATCCGGACACGGGGACACATACGTCTGCAACTGATTGTTGAGATGTGTCGCAAATAAGTCTATCATTGGCCGTTCCCATTGGTAGCAAATCTGATTGAATACTTGTTTGTTGAGAGTCCACTCCGACGGCAACAAGCGACCCTTTCGAGAAAGGGAGTCTGCTAGCACATTCAGACGACCCGGTATGTGACGGACCGAAAGAAGAACGTGATGTTCCAACGCAAACAGAAGGATTCTTTCCGTTAGATTGAACAACGGAACTGAATGAGTGCCTCCCTGATTCCGTATATACGCCACTACTGTCGTATTGTCGGATAGGATTTGGACATGAGCATCGTGAATAATGTCCATCCAGTGACGTAACGCAAGCCAAATTGACATCATTTCCTTGATGTTTATGTGCTTGCACAGGAATTGCGGATCCCAAAGACCCTGGCATCTCGAATCCGTTGGGATTAATGATGCACCCCAACCTGTTTGACTGGCATCCGTCATAATGGTAAAACTCGGATCCGGCAACTGCAGCGGAACTCCTTGAGTTAACCACTGAATGTTTGCCCAAGTCTGAATCTCTTGTTTCACTTGATCTGACAAGAGAACGTCTACATCGAGCGAATGAATTTTCACACTCCAATTCTGAGTCAAGAAAATTTGAAGAGGCCGTGTGCGTAGCCGTCCCATCGGAATGAGATCCGCAGCGGCTCCGCACAGACCTATCAGTCTCATAAATTCTCTCGCTGTGACTTTGTCTGTATTTAGACAATAGCGAGCGTAACAACTGACTAATTTCGCTCTGGTTAACGGCAGACGAACGAGATTGTTGTGCGTCTCGAAGCTCATTCCCAGATGAGTGAATGACTTGGACGGCACCAGATCCGACTTCTCCTCGTTTACTATGAAACCGAGACGTCGGAGCAATAGAAGAAGATTCTGAACATCGTTCTGAAGCGTTAACTCGTTGCCGTACCTCTGAAGAATGTCGTCCAGGTAGGCCGACGTTACCGCAGACGAATGAGCTCGGAAGTAAATCATTACCGAGTTCATTACTCGAGTGAAAGCCCAGGGTGCTAGATTCAATCCGAAGCACATGGCCCGGAACTGATACACCACTCCTAGGACTGCGAAGCGTAGATACTTTCGGAATGTCGGATGTACCATGACGTGAAAGTACGCATCTTTGAGATCTATGCTCGTTGCATAATCGTTCACCCGAATACTCGCTCTGACCGATCGAATCGTCTCCATATAAAACTTCGGAGCGATGATCAGCTTGTTTATCCAGCTCAAATCTATGACTGGACGGAACGAGCCGTCTGGTTTCGGAACCAGAAACAGATGGCTGTAGAATCCCAGCGATTCCTGGTTTTCTACGACCTCTACCGCGTTCTTCATTAAAAGAGACTGCACCTCTGATAGCAGAGCGTCTCTTTTCTGAGGGTTTGACGGAAGATGAGTCCACTTTGGACTTCGAGTTAATGGAGGCTTTCGTTTGAAGGATATCTTTAGACCTTCCGAAGTCACTCCTCTCACCCAAGGGTCGTCCGTAATCGACGCCCACTCTTGAGAAAAACTCGACAACCTTCCGCCAACCGGAACGCGATAGAGGTTTGAGCCATCACCTCCTGGATCTGCGAGGCCTGCGGTAGGAGAAACCATGTCTTCCACGACCCGCACCTCGCCTCGTCGACCTCGGGGCGTCCGACCGATTGTCCCGGCCTGAAGGACGTCCCGAACGAGAGTCGCTATCCTGACGGTCTCTCGAATAAGAGCTAGAGGACGCACCGGAACCTCTATAGGAACCTCTCTTGGGCGGATAAGACCCAGAAGTGCCTGCCTTATTCGTGTCTGCTGAATCCGACCTTTTAGGAGCGGATCTAAACAACAGAGAATCACTAGCTTTCTTTTTAATATTATCATAAATAGCGGAAAGCTTGCCGTCAAAGAGAAGATCTCCTGAGACCGAAGCGACTCTAAGAGAGTTCTTCACCTTAGAATCCACTAGTGTGGATGTAGACAGGGCTGCGTCACGTCTAACCAACTCCAGATTAGCCACTGAAAGGGCGGAGTTACACGTGGAATAAGCTACTGCCCTTGAAAGAAGTCTTAAGGAGGATTGTATATCCTGAAACTCTTCCCCTTGAAGACGCAGTGATAACGCCTTCGTAAGGTGATCTGCGTAAGATAAGGCATCTAAATTGGCTCTGTTAGACGCAATAGCTGTTTCCAACACTGCGGTTGGAATAGAAGCTGACGACGGTAATGATAGCTCTAAGTCTTCCGCCTCGTCGTCCATACGCAGAGGAACTCTCGGTATACCCTGACCTGCCGTGTCGAATTTATTCCTTGCATTAATGAAAGGCAGGTTGAGAGTATTTGCGGACAAGAAGCCTGCTTTCCCTGTCCTGGAAGCAAGTTTAAAAATAGCGTCGTTCAATAATTCAAATGTTCTTGCAACATTATTGGACTGCGACGGAAACTCGGGAGCGATGTCCCTGAACCGCTCGAAAAAATCAGAGTCCAATGACGCTATAATTCTCCTGTCCGGAAGCGCAGCAGTCTGGCCCGACGGAACAACTTGAGGAAGAAAGTGCCGGATGAAGTCTACGGCAGCTTTGTGTTGTTCCGAAAGGGATAGCTCCAATTCATCCGTATCCCTTTCACCATCCGGTCGGACCTCCCGATGTTCCCGGTCGTCCGCCCCCGATGCTTCGGCGGAGCGTACCGACCCAGCGCCGTCGGATAATTCTCGATCCGACACCGTCTCTGTCGGCTGCTGGGATGCTGCGATAAGCTGTGCTATCTGCACTAGAATGTCCGACGTCGAGACCTGCGGAGGAGCGGTCTTTCGCTGCTTTGCCGAGGGCAGCTCCGCATCGGATGGCTCCCGCATACTTTTCCTATGCGAACGTCCGGAGTCCATCGGTCTCGAGTCCCTGGCTGCCGGATGGTGTGACCTGGTCGCCGAATAATCCTTCCTCGGCGAAGCTGGCAAGATATCGGAGGTCACGCAGCCAAGGTGCGGTCGTGTGCGCCGGCGAGAAGAGGAAGCCTTAACAGTCTCTGCGGACTGCTTATACAACGGAGCGTCCCGAGCGACGGACGTATGCTCCGCTAAAGACACATTTTGTACCACAACATCTGGTCCCAGATGTTGTTGTACGAGAGAGGGGCCTCTCTCGCTCGCGGCCCGGCTGGACCTGGACGAGCTAGGAACCGGACTAAAAGGCTTCCTCCGTTCTCGTTCACTATCCGCCGTCACTGGGTGTGCATCTATTATTTTTATAGTGCTCGCATCACCCAAAATTTCCTCTTGGACCGCATCGGACGAACCCGGCTGCCGAACCATTCGGTGAATGGACGCTACACCGGGCGAGCTAGCGGACGACATTTGTCTAATCTCCATGAGCACTTTTGCCGCTAGCTCTGTATTTAATTGTGACGACGGACGCACACTTGAAGAAGATAACATGGAAACATCACCCTGTTCTGGTTCCTCTGAAATAGAAACTGAGAGAGTAGAGTGACCTTGTGGAGAAAGAGCCGGCATCGCTCTTTCTCCAGAAACAACATATCGTGACACACGTTTCCAATGTTTCTCATCCCAATGTTCACATACAGGACAGGGATTAATGCGAGAACACTGACTACAATTTATGCAATAATCATGAAAGTCAGAGGAAGATTTCTTCCTATTACAATTTGAACAAGTTCCTTTCATTGTGAAGGAACAACAATAAGTCCTAGTTACTCGCAAAAACCCCTGACACAAAGATACATAATAACATGATCCATTAATAAATGAAAAAACAATTGCAAAACAAAATAATTTTGAAAAAATATTTTTTCAGAGAAGCCCAAGTTGCTGAAAAGTAACGTTGAGCCCCGATGGATCCGATGGCAAAGTGTGGTCAAAAATTTTAAAATTATATAAAATAATTAATGAGACACTTTCGGATAATATAAATGTATCTTATAATGAGATAAACTACCTCAAAGGCAAACAGCCCCCCTCAAAAAAGGCTGTTGCCAATGAAAACAAACAGTGTAAACACAGAAGAAAACATGACTCCAGGCACTGAAAAAACTGGCCCGGAATCAGTCCTCAATTACACTCTATCTGATGCAAAACAGAGACTCCCAGGGGAGAATCTGCAGAACATCAGATGGAAGATGCAGAACACAAACGTTATACACCCATGGGTGAAAACGTAACTATGGGGAAAATAACAGAAAACATTCTGTAACCAAGCAACTCTCCCAGGGAAATTTTAGAAATGAAACTTCTCAAAAATATGCCAAAAGCATGGGAGAATTGCAAGGGGGGACTTTAGAAGGTTAGGGGAGAGGAAACACTGAATAAGCAGTGCAACAATTAGCAAGAATGACAACAAGAGGCGTTTGCCTCGAAAATAGGCAACTTAACATAATTTTAACAAAAAATTTTAAGTACAGCCCTGATTATTTTTTGCCACTTCTTTTTTCCTCTCCTCCTTCTATCCTCCTTAGAATCACATTTTCTCCAAGAATTACGTGTCTGGCATCCTTTAAACTGAGATTTACAAGCACAAAGATCAGTGAGATGTTGACTGATGAAGGGCCAAACAGAGAATGATATTTGGCGCCAATTTCGGGACGACTGCGTCACTGCGCATGCGCAGTAGAGTCGTACTATGGAGGTCCTTTAGGACATGATTTCTTTTTGTTTTGGATGCAAATTTTGGGGATTGGGGGGCAAAATTTGTGTTTGGCCCTGGTTTTTTGTGGAGTTAGCACCAGCTAAGTCTGGGTCATTGGTACAGTATAAAAATATGAGATTTAAAAGCACAGAAGTCAGTTGTTGTTATCTGACAGAGGGCCAAACAAAGAATGATGTTGGTGCCAATTCCGGTCACATCCTGGAGTCTGCACATGCACAGAGAGTAAATGTATGGAGACCAGATAGGAATTCTTATTTTCGGTTTTGCATGCAAATTTTGGGGATTGGGGGGGCAAAATTTGTGTTTGGTCCTCGATATTTTGGAGTTAGCACCAGCTAAGTCTGGGCCATTGGTTGTTGTGTAAAAATATGGGAATTTTGAAAACGTTTTCATCTTTTTAAAATGAGATAGAGGCCACTTTTCCAGCCCAGAAACATGATCCGTCATAATTTCATTTAAGTAGGGTCGCTGGTAAGCAAATGTTGGGAGTAGACCAATCAATATTGTCAACATGCAGCCGTCCCAAGGCTAGATGTTGTAAATATTAATTGGTCTATCCCCTAATAATGAGTGTGGGCTCTTCCAATTGCTGCCATTGAACTGACATGGGAGATACCACCCGAGTTCAAAGGGTTAAAACTTATTCATCAAGTTATTTTTTCACTTACTTTCTGCCACTTTCCGTGATGACTGTGAAACATTGATTTGTTATTAACAATTGAAAAACACCAAGCAAACAAAATATATACATTCATCGTAAAACATACTTCCTTTGTTGTTTCATTCTATTCTGCTGCAATTTGTTAGATAATTCTTGCATATTATGTTCATGTTCCCTGAGTATCTTCTCTTTAGCACTGAAATTCAAATAAAAAATGTTAAAAAATATTTACATTCTGCAGAACAAAATATTATTAGGCTCCCACAATGTAGACCTTCTGTTTCTCAGGCCATCATTGTTCATAAAATTGCATTTTGGCAGACAGTTTTTTATTTTTTGTAATTATTTCTTTGCCATCAAAAGTTCATGTTCTTGGTTTGTTTTATGTTTTAGGCCTCATAATCTCCAGAATAACATGGGTGCTAGTGTATTTCGTTCCTTGAGAGCATGAAGGCTTTGCAATGATAAAGCATTGCAAAGCCTTCTTGCACTCAAGGGACAAATTCATCAATTTTTTTAACTTGGGTAAAATATCAGACATAAACCATTTAATTTTTATTTTTTTAAGTTTGCTTTGGTTATACAAAGAAAAAATGCAGCAGCGAAAAGGACCATGTGGAAGGGTCTAAGAAACAGATTTTTAAATTTTTAAGCTTTTTACATCTGTTATGCCTGCAGGTCTAAAGGTAATACATTATACCAACTTCAACCAGTATCAAAATCAGTATCACAACACTTAATACAATGGAGTCCACTTAACTGGATATCTCTTATCTGAATATCCTTGTTAATTGAATATAATTTTCAAACACCAAACCATTTGGCATACCTTCAATACAAATTTAACCTCTTAATAATAGGTTATAGAGAAAACTCCTGTTAAAACATTCATTTATTCATTTATTAGGGTTTAATGACTCATTAACAGCCAGGGTCATATCATGTCGGTGACAGTTTTACAGGTGGAGGAAGCCGGAGTACCCGGAGAGAACCACCGAGCAACGACGAGCAGCAGTCAGCTCTCCAATTCGTAACTCTGATCGCCGCACTTCCACACAGGCAGGGTTAGATTGGTTGAAGACATGCGCACCATCGATGTGCAGTACGCCTTAGTACACATCGTCATTGTGCCCCCATGTAGGCAATCAGGGTTAAGTGCCTTGCCCAAGGACACAACGCGGGAGCATGAATCAGTCACTGAAATGGTCACCCATCCAACTACTAACCACGCTTGACGTTGCTTAACTTCGGTGATCTGAATTGAATAACAATTTGTATAATCTATGAAAGAAGTATTCTGACAACTACGGAATTCTGTGTGTGTATTAGAACTATCTGACTGCAGAACATCAAATACAGTGAAGCCCACTCAATTGTATTCTCTTAACTAAATAACCCTGTTAATTGAATATAATTTCCAAACACCAAACCATTTATCATACTTTCAATGCAAATTTGCCCTGTTAAATGCATATGGGTTATAGAGTAAACTCCTGTTAATTGAATAAAAGATCTTTCAATATGCCGTGGAAATACCTTGAAAAATTCTCCTTGTTTATAAACATACTTGGCCTCAGCACATCCATTACAAGCATTTAATCTATTATATCTTGTTTGACAGAGCTCCATGAGCTCTGTCAAACATGATATAATAGAATAAATGCTCAGTTTATCTCTGGAATACAGCTCAGAGACAAATCTTCTTAATTGAATACTCCCATTAATTGAATAATTTTCACTGATAAAGGGGGCTATTCAATTAACAGGGTTCTACTGTATAAGTATTTATTCTGTTACAGTAGAACCTGTCTTGAGAGACCGCCCTTTGGGAGACACAAAAGTGGTCTCTCAAGACAGGTGGTCTCTCAAAACAGGTTTCAGTTTTTCTCAAGTCAGTGAATAACCAACCACAAAACTCAGATTTTTGTAATTACTTTGTTGTTGTTCCTTTTTATGTAGTTTTTGTAACAAATTCAAATGGACCTTATAAAAATTATAAAAATAAATGAAGATTTTCAACACTAATTTATTTTTATAATACTATCTGTCACATTTCAGGTATGTATGAAATTGTTTATTCAGCAATAATCCCAATCTTTTCACAGGGGTCTTATAAAAACATCTCAATCTTTAACAAGGGGAACTTCCCGGAATGCCGACATCTATTGTTCTCCAACAGGAACCAGTGAAGGTGTGATAATCGGATTAACTAGCTATGTCCTGTATCTATATTTTGGACAAATTATTTCTCATCAAATGAAGACGAGATCAATTAACAAATAGATATTTTCTAAGAATTTTTTTTAACAAACAACATATGAACATCCATATTTTTAACGAACAATTTTGGACATTTTTACATTTCATATTTACAATCCTACAAAATGAGACATGGTATCACAATACTGATCTAACGTGATCTGGCCGTTCTCCAATTTCTCCTTCTCTCTCTCCAGCCTGTGCTCAAATGCCCTATACTTTTTCTTTTTGGGCGGCACCTTGACCCCATTCCTGAGTTGCAGAATGGATGATATAATTTTATTCTCCACCAAAGCATGCACCGTGTAAATTTGCTTTAACAGATTTGGACACATGCTGAATGTTCCATTGCAATAAAATGTTTCTGCTTCAGACAGACACCAAAGATTGTCCGCTGTTGAAAATATCAACATTCTGTTGTCTTCACACGGTATCAAAAAATTATCACCAGAAAGTGTCTTTGTGTATTGGTCTGGCAGGTCTATCTCTTGCTGAGTCCTTAGCAGTTTGGGGATTGCTTTGACACATGCTGTATACAGCTGAGAATGACAACTGTATATGGTTGGAACACCCTCAACGAGATCATCCATAAAGTTTTTATTTACACTTGAATGAATGAATGAAGGCACGCAGGGATGATGTGGGCTTTACAAATCCCTTGCGACCTTGTTAACCTTATTTTATTCACTTGGATCACACAGGCCTAGCTTTCCTATTGCCTCAAATGGGGTCTGAGGGGGTATGCAGGCGGTTAGAATTCCCGACAGTTTACGTTGGAATGATAGATTGTCAATACTCAATCCCTCAACACCATTAAGACTATTAGAGAGTGGGCTCTATTCAGTTCCAGCTCGGCGATGGTAGAGGTTTGAGTCCCACCATGGTGGCGAGCCAGAATACAATGTTGTGCGATGGCAAATTTAAGGGAAGAAGAGAAAAGAAAACCAAACAGCAACGCCAGTTTGGTAGTGGTCCAGGTATATGACCATAGCGGTTACAAAAAAGGAGTGGAGAAAGCTCCAACAGTTTAGTTTTGAAAAACCATCAAACCTTCTGAGAGATAGGATGCTGTATGTGATTATGAGGTATCTGGTTATCCTTCAGAGATTCCAAATGACCTCCCCCCAACCTTCCAAAAAACACACCCTCTCACAGACACACACCCTCAAGCCCTTAAAGCGTTGGCCTTTGCCTTGTCGTCCATGGCCATAGTTCCGTCGCTAGTCTTCAGCGCATTATTATTGGCATTTTTGCTCTTTTGGCCAGTAAGCTTGATTAATAATCGCAACAGAACAACAATGTTTGCGACTAGCACAATGTCTTGTAACAGAAATCTAAACAGTGGTCACTTCTCTGAATGCCGACACTTAATAATCAAAGGGCAGTGTTTTTATAGAACAGTCTATACCTAATTAACAACCCTCGCTATCGGCATTCAGAGAAAATATTTTAATTTTCCAATTTCACCATGTTGGCATTCAGAGAGTAAATCTTAATGAGTTATGTAACTGAATAGCAATTGAAACCTAATTAAGAGCTTTTAATACTTTTAATTATGTTAGTACAACCACAATGGATTTTCAAATTCCAGAACAGGTAAAAAGTTTTTGTCATGGTTTCAGTCTTCAAAGGGGCGGTCTCTCAAGACAGGTCCATTATGGCAAAAAAATACAAGTTGGTACCAGGTCACAGTGGTCTCTCAAGACAGGTGGTCTCTCAAGACAGGTGGTCTCCCATAGCAACAACATCACCATCACAGCCTCCCCCTCCAAGAAGAGAAGCAAGAAACACAAATGCCGTTAACCCTCTCATTTTCCTCCCTTAACACACGCAGACATGATACAAAGAACCTAAAAGCTAAAGCACCAATATGACACAGTTAAAGATGGGTTGAAAGGGCTTGCCCCAAACCATCCCTGCACGCCTTTGGCGCGCTAAAACCATTCTTTCAGCCAGGTCACAGTGGTCTCTCAAGACAGGTGGTCTCCCATAGCAGGTCCATTATAGAGTAAAACCAATCGGTGCCTGGCAGATGTGGTCTCTCAAGACAGGTGGTCTCTCAAGACAGGTTTTACTGTATACCACAATTACTGTGTGTATTCAACATTACATGATATAATACAGACATCGGGAAATGTTCTAGATCCACCACATGCGGCATCTGGGAGTGCGGTGGCTCAGTGGTAGACTGCTGGACTTCTATGCTAGAGGTCCAGAGTTCGATCCCCGCATTGTGTCCTTGGGCAAGGCACTTTATCCTGGTTGTCTACGTGGGGGCACGATGACGCCGTGTACTAAGGCGTACTGCATGTCAATGGTGCACATGTCTTCAACTGCTGTAACAATGCATGAGCGCAGCTTGAATAGAGTTGGAATGTTGAGAAGCTGACAGTTGCTCGCCGATGCTCGGTGGTTCTCTCCGGGTACTCTGGCTTCCTCCACCCATAAAACTGTCATGGTCACGATTAGCCATTGTGCATAAGTATGTGACCTTAAACACCAATAAATAAATAATATGTGTCATCTCGATTATGCATAAAAACATCATTTCAGACCACGTGATTTGAAGATACAGTTAAAACTAGAAGTCCTGTCATAAACTGTGCGCTTATCTTGGCTTAATTGCGCGTAGGAATTGCACGCAATTGCCATATCGAATGGCAACCAAAGCACGGCAGGTTCTCCTGGTTACTCATTGCAAACACAGGCAATATTTCTTCCTATGGACCTCCGCGTTACTCGGAGGTCCATTGGCTGAAACATTGCTTGTGCACAGGTCATATGTACAGAATTTGATAGCCTTACTATGGTCATAACACGTAGATTAACATGTAGAACGGCGTGCTATTTGTGCGCATTTCATGACAGGACTTCTAGTTTTAACTGTATGGGTGTGAGTGACGTTATAACATGATTAAAATGCTTAGACACAAAACTGTGTCCAGCAAGAAAGTTATCAGACCACAGAATATAAAAATATCAACTTCATTCATTTAATTCAAGTCATTGATATATGAATAGTTTTTATACATATTATTTATTATAAGGTGAATTTGATAAATTTGTTTAAACTCACTCTTCTGGAAGCTCCATGTTGGATTCTAATACTTTTGTTACCATGGTCTTCTGATGTTGCCGTAATGACTCATCTGCAACCATATTTTGCTGCTCTTCATCCTCAACTTCCTGTAAGAGTTTACATGAATGTATGTTTGCTTATGACTATTTCATTATTGGGAATCAACACTACTTTCAATAGCCAAGGTCATAATAGACAATTTATAATTTATTTATTTATTGGTGTTTTAAGATCACATATTTCTGCACAATGGCTAATCATGATCTTGACAGTTTTACGAGTGGAAGAAGTCAGAGGACCCAGAGAGAACCACCGAGCAACGGCGAGCAACTATCAGCTCTCCAACATACTAACTCCACACAGGCAGGGTTAGCATTGGTTGAAGACAAGTGCACCATCGACATGCAGTATGCCTTAGTACACAGCGTCACCGTGCCCCCACGTGGGCAATAGTGGTGAAGTGTCTTGCCCAAGGACACAACACGATTGCCGCAGGTGGGATTCGAACTGAGGACCTCTCGGCTTGCAGCCTGCACCTCTACCTACTGAGCCACTGCGCCCCCCCCCCCACCCCCCCCCCCCCCTGACAGTTTATAAACACAAAAACAAGACACTCTTGGAAACAGAGTTCCTGTGCTTGAAAGAGTCATCAATTCGAGGCGTTTCCAGAATCTTTCCAGTAAAGTGGAACACACTAAAGTAGATACAGTACATGGAGGGTGGATTGTAACTAACTGGAGTTATCACCCAGAGTATCACTTTCAAATTCTGTACAAGTGGACAAAACTCACAAGCAATGTTTCAGCCAATGGACCTCCGGGTATAACCCGGAGGTCCGTTGGCTGGAACTTTGCTTGTGCTTGTTATGCTTTGCAACAAAATTGTAATTATCACTTGGGTGGGATCTCCACTCTGCGAGTGATTTAGTGATAATACACTCTCCACGTACTGTATCTCTTAATTGTATAATCCTGTTATTTGCATATAATTTCCAAACACCTAATCATTTATCATACATTAAGTACAAAGATGGATCTGTTACTTGCACATAGGTGATAGAATAACCTCTGTTCATCAAATAAAAAATCTTGGAAAATATTGAAGATCAAGTGCAACACCGATCACTAGTGATCAGACAATCATTCCCCACGGTAGGTGGATTACTGTGAAATATATTGATATTTCCTCAAGAAAACCCAAACAAATGTGGACATCAAAGGAACAACTAAACAAACTAGTCCCAATATTACCCATATTTCTGTGGATTTACCTGAAGCATCCAAATACCTGTAAAAAAGTTAGTAAGGCTAATTTGCATAATTTCTGCACAAGAAAAAAACCTGTATGATATGTTATTTATCTTATGCTGCTAGACCTCCATACCAAAAATTATTGAAATTGGAAATATCGTTTAGAAGTTCTGAGCGTATAATGAATTACAAGTAATTTCCAAAAAAAAATGGCCGCCAGTTGAACATCTTGAAGTTTTGGGTGAAAAAAATTGACGTGCATGGATTTTTACAAATGCTCCACGAAATCTGAAAATTTTGAAACAAAAGCATCAAAGCATCTCTGAGATACAGGTGTTTAACAGTACACAACATAATACGCACAAAAATATTATCTGAGAAAAAGGTTAAGTAAGGCTAATTTACATAATTTATGCACAGAAAAAAAACCTGTATGATATGTTATTTATCTTATGCTGCTAGACCTCCATACCAAAAATGATTGAAATCGGAAATGTCATTGAGAAGTTCTGAGCGCATAACAAATTACACATAATTTCCAACAAAATGGCCACCAGTCGGCCATCTTTAATTTTTTTCAGAAAAAAATTGACGTGCATCAATTTTTCCTAATGCCCCATCAAATCTGAAAATTTGAAAGAAAAGCGCCAAAGCATCCTGAGATACAGGACAGAAGGATGGACAAACAGACAGACAGACAGATGGATGGACAGACGGAGTGCAATCCAATAGTCCCCTTCACAGTGAAACCCTGGGGGACTAATTGCTCTGGCAGCTGCGGAATTCTTCATGTTTATTGACCTTAATTGGCCTCAAAGAGTCAACATAGGCATTTAATCTATATTTCATTTGACAGAGCCCAGTGAGCTCTGTCAAACAATATGTAATAGAATAAATGCTCTGGTTAGGCCTAAAAAAGTTTAAAATCTGTTTCTCAGGCCCTCCCACATGGTCATTTTGGCTGCAGCATGCTCTCTTCTTATAACCAATGCAAACTTAAAAAAATAAAAATTAAATGGTTCATGTCCGATATTTTACACAAGTTAATAAAAGTGATAAATTTGTTCCTTAAGGGATGAAATACACCACCAGCCATGCTATTCTGCATTATGAGGCCTAAAACATAAAACAAACCAAGAACATGAACTTTTGATGGCAAAGAAATAATTACAAAAATAAAGTAAAAAAACACCCACCCACATGTGATTTTACAAAAAATGGCCAGAGAAACAGAAGATCTACTCTGTGAAGCAGCCAGGCCTGGCATTCTTAAAAATGCATGAGGGCTAAAAATCACTCTCGTCACATGGCCTAGTGGAGCGATTAGCTCTCTTTAAGTTTACAAATGCTAAAAGTAGCAAAATGAAGTTGTACTATTCATGAATTCTGCCTAGTGGTCTTTGTACATTTTATTTTGTGCTGCTTACCAGGTGGTCTCTGTGAGACGGCTACACTGCCCCTCCCACACCTCCGAGCCTTGGTAAGGCCCGGAGGTGTGGGAGGGGCAGTGTGGCCATATTGCAGACACCACTAACGTAGCAGAGATCTGAAAACCTGTGGGTTTTAGGAATAGGCTGTTGTGGTAATCATTATTTTCTGAGGCTAGGAGGGCTATTTTCCGCCCCCCTCATTTTGTTTAAGGCGAGCAGTCGGCAGCCATGACTAGATTTCATGGAAAATATTTTAAAATACACAGAGGGTTAAGAGTTGAAATGCACTTTCCATAAAATTCTTGTTTAATAGCGAAAAAATTAAATTTATTATTTGGGATAACTCATCGAAGACAATATAGCACAGATCCGAGTTTCAGTAAAATTTATTTATTTATTTATTGATGTTTAACCCTTAAGTCCTCAGATTAATTTTAAAGTATTTATGGCCTTTTTCTGCTTACATAGTTATTGATGACTAGGCAGAGGTTCTACATCACTGCTGGCTGCCTATACAGGCAGCCAGCAGTGATGTAGAACCACTGCCAGGGAAAATTAAGTCTACGCACAAGTGTAATAAAAAAGATTACACAAGGGAGCACCTGCTTCAATGCAA
This sequence comes from Pictodentalium vernedei, assembly GCA_031216915.1. Taxonomy (NCBI): domain Eukaryota; kingdom Metazoa; phylum Mollusca; class Scaphopoda; order Dentaliida; family Dentaliidae; genus Pictodentalium; species Pictodentalium vernedei. The sequence continues at coordinate 20,898,212 of CM062295.1, forward strand.
TATAAAAGTGGCGGTTTGGGGCTATATGGGGGCTTAAGGCACAATGGCTAATCATGACCGTGACAGTTTTACGGGTGGAGGAAGCCGGAGTACCCGGAGAGAACCACCGAGCAACGACGAGCAGCTGCCAGCTCCCCAACATCGTAACTCCGCACTGCAGCACAGGCAGGGTTAGATTGGTTGAAGACATGCGTACCATCGACGTGCAGTACGCCTTAGTACACGGCGTCATCGTGCCCCCACATGGGCAATGGGGGTAAAGTGTCTTGCCCAAGGACAGTTTCAGTAAAAACTCAATTTGAAAACTTGGTCAGGTGGTGTTGAATGTTTGTAATAGAACAATAACCGCACATTACAAAGAATATCCTCATAAAACAAATCTGTTTCAAGTATGTTGGCTCTGTGAGATGCAAGGTCCTAAAGTGAAAAATATTTGTCTAAGATTTTTGTCTATATAAACAGGGTTTCCACTAGGGGAAAATATGTGGGTCCGGTAGTTTAAAGAAAGTGAAACTCAGATGTCAAAGGCGTCTGATGCACGTGCCAAAGGCATGTGCGTACAGAGGGGGGTTTGGGGGTTTCCCCCCCCCCCCCCCCCAGGAAAATTTTGATTTTTAGGTGCTCTCTGGTGGCCTCTGGGGGCATTTGGTCACTAAAATGCTGAATAATTGAAGTGAAAAGTTAAAAAATTTATAGTAATTTATATATTTTTTATACTTACCAATGCCCCAGACTTAGCTGGTGCTAACTCTAACAAAACCAGGGCCAAACACAAATTTTGCCCCCAAATCCCCAAAATTTGCATCCAAAACAAAAAGAAATCATGTCCTAAAGGACCTCCATACTACGCCTCTACTGCGCATGCGCAGTGACGCAGACGTCCCGAAATTGGCGCCAATTATCATTCTCTGTTTGGCCCTTCATCAGTCAACATCTCACTGATCTTTGTGCTTGTAAATCTCAGTTTAAAGGATGCCAGACACGTAATTTTTGGAGAAAATGTGATTCTAAGGAGGATAGAAGGAGGAGAGGAAAAAGAAGTGACAAAAAATAATCAGGGCTGTACTTAAAATTTTTTGATAAATTATGTTAAGTTGCCTATTTTCGAGGCATGGGCCTCTTGTTGTCATTCTTGCTAAATGTTGCACTGCTTATTCAGTGTTTCCTCTCCCCTAGCCTTCTAAAGTCCCCCCTTGCAATTCTCCCATGCTTTTGGCATATTTTTGAGAAGTTCATTTCTAAAATTTCCTGGGAGAGTTGCTTGGTTACAGAATGTTTTCTGTTATTTTCCCCATAGTTACGTTTTCACCCATGGGTGTATAACGTTTGTGTTCTGCATCTTCCATCTGATGTTCTGCAGATTCTCCCCTGGGAGTCTCTGTTTTGCATCAGATAGAGTGTAATTTGATGACTGATTCCGGGCCAGTATAAAAATATATATATTTTTTCCTCCTACAATTCTCTAAATTCCCACGGGACACACAATACTACATCTGGTCGGAGGTTTCATAAAAATACAAACCCAAAACAACACAAAATCCACTAATTCTGACAGTGACTGCGACGCTTGATCTCAATTTTTTTTATACAACCCAATACGTGCCAACGTAAATAATTGGAAATGCAGAGAGAACAAAATATTCAAAAAGAACCATGATGTGGATGTGTGACGTCATGCACGTGCAATTACATCATTTATCGCTCAAAATAAAAGCCAGTGATTTCGGACCAAACACGACAATTTGAGTCCGAAATTTTATAGGCGACGTTTAGGAATTGAACTTGTTTCCCCCTCTCATCTGGGGGTTATAAAGTATCAGGTTGTCACAGTAATAGTAGGCATAGTACACAACATAATTATGCTTATATTACATGGAAACAAAGGATCCTGAGTGTCGTTACGATACAGCATTGTACTCAACATTTTAACCACCAGCTTTTCTAACTGATCATAGTATGATCGGTGGGGGGAATGGGTCCGGTCGCTGGACCTGCAGCCGGTCTAGCGGAATCCCTGATATAAAGCTCGAACAGCACAGGAAAAAAACTGCACATGTGAAAAACTTAGAAAAATGAAGTGATTTGGAAGTGATTCTATTGAGGAAATACCTGCAAAAAAGACAAACTAATTTCAAATATTTTGCTTGGTGACATCAAATGGTAACATATGCTACTGTAGCCATAAGCATAGAAAAAACTTTGAAAGATCTCGTCCAATCAGAGGACGAGGATTTTAATCTTATTGGAACACAGAGTAATGTTATTTCTTTTCAATGAGGTGTAAATAATTAAATACAATCATACCCGCATTTTATGTGCCAACCTGTCTTGTAATTTATTTAGCATTTTCTGTTTTTCACGATCTTTCAGGTCTGAAAAAGAAGGAATATTATAACTGCATATCTAATGTTACCGAGTGTAAGAGAAGTCTCAAGCCTGAAAAAGAAGGAATATTATAACTGCATATCTAATGTTACCGAGTGTAAGAGAAGTCTCAAGCCTGAAAAAGATGGAATATTATAACTGCATATCTAATGTTACCGAGTGTAAGAGAAGTCTCAAGCCTGAAAAAGAAGGAATATTATAACTGCATATCTAATGTTACCGAGTGTAAGAGAAGTCTCAAGCCTGAAAAGAAATAAAATATCAAGGAGTATTCAAGGAATGTTTTAAAAAATCCAATAAGATTTAGGCCACACAAAGTAGATCTTTAGTTTCTCTGGACATAAAGTATTTTTAATTCATTTTGGTTTGTTTTATGATTCTTAATGTTAATGTTAATTTGTATAGAATTGTTTTAGAGACACTCTGCAATAAAGTTAATTTGTATAGAATTGTTTTAGAGACACTCTGCAATTAAGTTAATTTGTATAGAATTGTTTTAGAGACACTTTCCAATAAAGTTAAGTTGTAAAGAATTGTTTTATAGACACTCTCCAATAAAGTTAATTTGTAAAGAATTGTTTTAGAGGCATCCTCCAATAAAATTAATTTGTATAGAATTGTTTTACAGAGACCCTCCAATAAAGTTAATTTGTATAGAATTGTTTTAGAGGCATCCAATAAAGTTAATTTGTATAGAATTGTTTCAGAAGCACTCTCCAATAAAGTTAATTTGTACAGAATTGTTTTGGAGGCACTCCCCAATAAAGTTAATTTGAATAGAATTGTTTCAGAAGCACTCTCCAATAAAGTTAATTTGTATAGAATTGTTTTAGAGGCATCCTCCAATAAAGTTAATTTGTATAGAATTGTTTTGAGGCCTCTCCAATAAAGTCAATTTGTAAAGAATTGTTTTAGAGGCATTCTCCAATAAAGTTAATTTGTATAAAATTGTTTTAGAGGCACTCTCCAATAAAGTTAATTTGTATAGAATTTTGTTTTAGAAGCACTCTCCAATAAAGTTAATTTGTATAGAATTGTTTTAGAGGCACTCTCCAATAAAGTTAATTTGTATAGAATTGTTTTAGAGGCACTCTCCAATAAAGTTAATTTGTATAGAATTGTTTTAGAAGCACTCTCCAATAAAGTTAATTTGTATAGAATTGTTTTAGAGGCCTCTCCAATAAAGTTAATTTGTATAGAATTGTTTTAGAAGCACTCTCCAATAAAGTTAATTTGTATAGAATTGTTTTAGAGGCCTCTCAAATAAAGTTAATTTGTATAGAATTGTTTTAGAAGCACTCTCCAATAAAGTTAATTTGTATAGAATTGTTTTAGAAGCACTCTCCAATAAAGTTAATTTGTATAGAATTGTTTTAGAGGCACTCTCCAATAAAGTTAATTTGTATAGAATTGTTTTAGAGGCCTCTCCAATAAAGTTAATTTGTATAGAATTGTTTTAGAGACACTCTCCAATAAAGTTCATTTGTAGAGAATTGTTTTAGAAGCACTCTCCAATAAAGTTAATTTGTATAGAATTGTTTTAGAGGCATTCTCCAATAAAGTTAATTTGTGTACAATTGTTTTAGAAGCACTCTCCAATAAAGTTAATTTGTATAGAATTGTTTTAGAGGCACTCTCCAATAAAGTTAATTTGTATAGAATTGTTTTAGAGACACTCCCCAATAAAGTTAATTTTTATAGAATTGTTTTAGAGGCATTCTCCAATAAAGTTAATTTGTATAGAATTGTTTTAGAGGCATTCTCCAATAAAGTTAATTTGTATAGAATTGTTTTAGAGGCACTCTCCAATAAAGTTAATTTGTATAGAATTGTTTTAGAAGCACTCTCCAATAAAGTTAATTTGTATAGAATTGTTTTAGAGGCCTCTCCAATAAAGTTAATTTGTATAGAATTGTTTTAGAAGCACTCTCCAATAAAGTTAATTTGTATAGAATTGTTTTAGAGGCCTCTCCAATAAAGTTAATTTGTATAGAATTGTTTTAGAGGCACTCTCCAATAAAGTTAATTTGTATAGAATTGTTTTAGAGACACTCTCCAATAAAGTTAATTTGTATAGAATTGTTTTAGAGGCATTCTCCAATAGAGTTAATTTGTATACAATTGTTTTAGAAGCACTCTCCAATAAAGTTAATTTGTATAGAATTGTTTTAGAGGCACTCTCCAATAAAGTTAATTTGTATAGAATTGTTTTAGAGGCACTCTCCAATAAAGTTAATTTGTATAGAACTGTTTTAGAGACTCTCCAATAAAGTTAATTTTTATAGAATTGTTTTAGAGGCATTCTCCAATAATGTTTAACAAATCAAATCCATATGAGCCAAAAAAGTCTTTTGCTTCAAAGAGAATATGAAGCACATATAAGGAATAAAATGTCTTCTAATCTTGGTGCTTACACTTCTCAACAAAGTGCAACTACAGGCTTCTAATATACTGGTTTGCTTCCAAAGAAATATCAGCAAATGTTGCTTACGAAAGAGACTATAACAATAGTAGACCTGAGTACACAAGAAAAAGAAAACATGGATTGAAAAATAACACAGATTGCATAACCAAGGGACATAAATGTGAAATTACATGTACCAAAAGTAAAATCGGAGGCTCAAGTGAGCCTAAAATGCTCCCCTGGCTCAAGCTGTTAAAAGAGATGAGTGTATCAGTAAGTTACCAGCATACAGAGCCCAAATATTAACCCAGAGACTTGATTTCAACAAACATTTAATCTGACACTCCTAGAAATGTCAAACACCAAATATGAAAAGATTCTAACTGGTGGATCCAAAGAAGATTTTTCAAGAAATTTTCTCACATTGCACTGAGTTAAACTATGGCCCCAATAAAGAAAAAACAAATATTACCCTACATGCCAAATTTGGTTCAAATCGGCTCATCAGTTCTTAAAACACAAATTTTGAGCTGAGCCCAAAATGGATATGCTCTCACAGAGAGCCCAAATATTGACCTACCAACCTCCCTTGAACAAACTTTAATCTTCAATACCAACAGATGTTCCATACCAAATGTCAAGACATTCTCTCTGGTGGTTCATGAGAAGAAGATTTTTAAAGATTTTTATGCTTTTGGGGCATTAACCAGAGCCCGAAGATGGCAGCTGCTTCATTTTAACAAAATAGAAAGAGTATATTCCATGGATGGTCTGTGTAATATATGTTTGAACATGGCTTAATGGTTGTGAAGAAGAAGACAAGTTTCCAAAGGTTAACAGATGACAGATAATGGATGCCAAGTGATGGCAATAGTAGGGTGAGCAAAAAACTGAACTTGAACTTTGGTAACAGATCTTAAGTTCTGGTTCACTATTTCTAAACAGTCAGCCATGAGGCAATTATTATCTACAAATGGTGTGGGGGTGGAATGAGGAAATCTCACCCCAGCGAGAAAAGATATTTTACTCAGACATGAGGCATGATTTTCCTATCCCACCCCAACACACCACTCAAGAATGATTTTTCTCCCACCATATACCCCACATGTTGTCATCGAAAGCAAAATAATGCTTGTGCGATGAAATTTATTTATTGAGGTTTAATGACACTTTCGACAGCCAGGGCCACCTGGTGTCAGACAGTTTTACAGGTGGATGAAGCCAGAGTACCTGAAGAGAGCCACTGAGCAATGGCGAGCAACTGGACTCCCCAACGTACTAACTCCACACAAGCAGGCTTACAATTGGTTGAAGACAGGTGCAGCTTCAACGTGCAGTATGCCTTAGTACACAACACCACCGTGCAATGAAAATTGACTATTCTATTGATTTATCATCAAGAAAAATGAATTGCATTTTTCGGACGGAAATAGCATCGAAAAGTTCTGTACATACCAAAGGTATATACTACTTTATACCATGATAACATGTTCTATAATAAATGAAAAGCCTAAGACATAAATTTTAATTTTACACACCAACCGTGGTGAACACGCCAGCAATAGGATTTCAATAGTTAAAATTTACACCTACAGTGGAACTACATCCAAGTTGATCTTTGGTGACCTCGCTTTGACTGCAAACTTGTCTAAATGTATCGCACGTTGCATCAAGAAGAGTGAAATGAAAGTGACAATTATTTATTACGTTTTTAAATGAGTTTACCCCGGCCATAAGACATCCAAAATTAACAAACATGCATTGTCTTGTGTTAATAAAGCATCCATAACTCGAAATGGTATGCTGTTATGCTATTAAAATGAAAAAGGCCCCTTTTCATTTTTCCATTTCATTTTGGTGATAAAATTGACAGCAGAAGTACCACCCACCGATGCTTGTGTAAACAAAAACAGATTCACACGTATGTACATCTAATGCTCAGTACAATCAAGAAAAAATAATAGTGACTCTTAATAATCTGACGATCATGGTATAAATAAAATATACCCATAGTAGCTTGGTGTATCAAATGTTCACCACTCGTGGTGAAGTGGTGTTAACCGCATGCCAAAGGCATTTGATACACCAAGCTACTATGGGTATATTCTATATGAAAATCTAAATTTTATAGTAAATTTCCTTTCTTATTATACCTACCACAATTGTTTACTACAGGCTTGCACTACAGTGGAAGTCCCTAACTCGGATAAAATACTCTCTATTTTTGTCTTTCCCAAGCAAGTTGGGAAAGAAAAGTGGTGCAAAAGCACCAATAAAAATAAGCCAAAACTGGGTCGAGTGCAACCGGCGCAGACCCAGTACGGGACGCTCTCTCCCAAGTACAACTCCACGACTTCCGTTGCCAGTGCGCATACCGTCTCTAAAGACTCATTCTTTTTGAATCCGTAAACGTTAGAGTTATGTGATCAGCGGGGAGGAAAGATTCTTTACCCGTAAAGAAGACGGGAGGGCCTCCATGTAAACAATTGTGGTAGGTATAATAAGAAAGGAAATTTACTATAAAATTTAGATTTCTTATCAACCTACTCACAATTGTTTACTACAGGCTGAATAGACAAAAGGCTGGAGGGAATCGCATAACCAACCCCCACATAACCCTAGTGCACTGGAACCGTGAAGCAGAAGGAAGAGGTCCCGAGGCTTATCAACCATAATGTCGCAATCATTGGTAAAGGACAATGAAAAGAGACATATGAGCCTGTGTGACACACAGACAGAAAAAAGGGGCAGTAACAGCACAAGGCTGAAACTGACCTTCAAGAAGCCTAATGGCTATGGCAGACAACAGCCTGAGCAGAAGAAAGAGGACCCAAGGCAAAAAGGTCCTCCGACTGCTCCTGCAACTGGCGTAAATAAAAGGTGGAGAAAGTAGAAGCATTTCTCCAGTAGGCTGCCTGCATAACATCCGACAACTTGACGGAGTTAGAATAAGCCCAAGAGGTAGACAGTGCCCGCACCTCGTGGGCAGAAATACGATTGGTAATACAATCGCCAGCTGCTAAACGACTATAAGCCGTACGAATAGCAAGACAAATCCATCGAGAAATGGATTGAGGAGAGATCTTCTGTCGACCCGGAATGAGAGACAGAAAAAACCGTTTTCTGCCCTTCCGTATGAAGCGTGTCCGATCAAGATAAATGCGAATAGCACGGACCGGACAGAGCAAAGGGCGAGTACCCTCAACAGAGGGAAGAGCCCTGATACAGATAGGAGGAGGAGTAGTATCTGGTAACTGATTCTTAGCCAAAAAGGAGCAATCAGTGGTAAAAGTAACACTGTTGGGAGAACTCCTAAAAAAGGCCGGGTCAACCGAGAGGGCGTGAAGCTCACTAACCCGTCTGGCCGAAGCAAATGCCATCAGAAAAGCCGTCTTGTATGTGAGAAATTGCATATCCACCTGGGATAAAGGTTCGAACGGCGCCCCCCCCAAGCAAAGCAGCACCCACGAAAGATTCCATCGTGGAGTAAGCTGCAAAGTCCGAGGCCTTTTCAAAGAAAAGTGCCGAACAAGCTTGGAGAGGTAAGGATTAGTGCCGATACGACGCTTCCCCACATAAGAAAAAGTCTCTGAAAGCATAGACCTGTAACCCTTGATGGTAACAGGCTGGAGACCCCGAGAATCAAACAGATATACCAGAAACTCCGCAATCTGTGAAATCGAAGGATTGGGATAATCAACAGAGTGATCAGCACACCATCGACAGAAGACCTTCCATTTAGCTGCATAAGCTAAACCAGTGGAGTGCCTCCTTGAAGAAGAAATGCACTCCACTGCTCGTCTCGAAAAACCTCTACGGAGGAGACAGGACCTGACAAAAGATATGCGTGAAGGCACAATGAAGTCGGGTCGACGTGAAACCTCCTCGGGCGACCTTGACAAAGAAGGTCGCGACGTAGCGTGAGACGTGCCGGAACCGCCGCCATCAGCGAGCGGAGCTGATTGATCCACACCCGCTGAGGCGACAGGGGAGCGATCAGAATGATTCGACAACTGCAGGTTCGAATTTTGGCGAGAACCTGAGGAAGAATCGGAACCGGCGGGAAGGCGTAGCCGACTAGACCGTTCCAATCGAGTGACAGAGCGTCCACGGCAAAAGCCAGAGGATCTGGACACGGGGACACGAAAGTGTCCACCTGATGGTTCCAACGAGTCGCAAAGAGATCGATGTGGGGACGTCCCCAGAGATCGCAAAGCGACTGGAACACTGCCCTGTGAAGCATCCACTCGGTGGAAAGAACCCTGCCCTGTCGGGACAGGGAGTCGGCTAGGACGTTCAGACGACCGGGAATGTGACGAACAACCACCCCAGCGTGAACCTCCTGAGCGAGCAGTAAAAGATCCCGAGCTAACTCGTACATCGGAAGCGAGTGCGTGCCGCCCTGGTTCCGAATGTAAGCAACCACTGTCGAATTGTCGGATAGTAGAAGGACCTGGCGATTCGACAAGTGAGGGATCCACTGCCTGAAACTCAGAAGAAGAGCAAGAAGCTCCTTCTGGTTGATGTGTAGAGCTGCTTGATCCTGGTCCCACATCCCGTGTAGGGAAAGACCGAGAGGATCCAACGTCGCACCCCATCCGAGATCGCTGGCATCTGCCGTCAGGACGCGATCGGACGTGGGTAAGTCCAGCGGAACACCCTGCGTAATCCACTGAACATCTGTCCAGGGAAGAAGGTGAGGATACAGAGAGTCCGGAAACGGAAGCACCTGATCCAGAGAATCTACATTCGGTCTCCAACGACTGAGCAGAAAGTGTTGGAGAGGTCTGACACGCAGCCGACCTAGAGGAATGAGATCCGTCACCGAACCGCAGAGACCGATCAGCCGGAGAAAACTCCGAGCGGTCGCGGACCTGGACTGGGACAGAGTCAGAGCAAAAGCTGAGAGAATCACAGCCTTGGCCTGGGGAACAGCCACCAAATTGAATTTGGTTTGGAAAGACATCCCCAGATGACAAAACGACTGAGAAGGGACCAGGTCCGACTTCTCCTCGTTGACTCTGAATCCTAGCGACGTGAGCAAGCTCAACAGAGTGGCGACATCCGATTCCAGTAAGGCAGCATTGGAATGCCTCTGGAGGATATCGTCCAGATATGCCGAAGTAGTCACCCTGGACTGTGTGCGATGGAACGCTATCACATGCGACATCAGTCTGGTGAACGCCCAAGGAGCCAGGTTGAGGCCGAAAGGCATGGCCTTGAACTGGTAAACTCGCCCCAGAAAAGCGAACCTGAGATACTTCCGTGACGCCCGATGCATCGGAACGTGGAAGTAAGCGTCTCGCAGGTCGATGCTGGCGGCGAAATCTCCCTGGTGAATTGAATGGCGGACCGACCTGAAAGTCTCCATGCTGAACTTGGGAGCAATGATAGACTGGTTCAGGATGCTCAGATCGATAACCGGTCGGAGTCGGCCGTCCTTCTTCGGCACCAAGAACAGGCGGGAATAGAAACCCACTGACTGAACGTTCTTGACGACCTCGATCGCCCCCTTTGCCAGGAGATTGGCAATCTCCGTGGACAAAAGTTCCCGACGTAAAACGTCTGAAGGAACTGTGGTTGGAAGAGGCACCCTTGACAGAGTGGGGTGCCGTCGGAAGGATATGCGCAGCCCGGACCGAACAACATCTAACACCCATGGATCGGATGTGATGGTGGTCCAATGGTCTGCAAACTCTGCTATCCTTCCTCCAACCTGGGACGAGTCGAGGTGAGGACCTTCATTTCGAGCCCCGACGAGGCCCGCGAGAGGAGAAACCACCTCCTCTGCTAAATGAAGAATCCTGAGACTTCCCTCGATTCTGCCGACCCCTACCTTTACCCCGTGAGTAAGAAGCAGAGGAGGCGGCAGAGGGACCAGCCTTTTGCTTCACAGAGGAAGCAGAAGGGTACTTGTTAGGCTTGGAACGGCCCTTGCTTCCCCGAGAAGGCTGATCAAGCTGACGAAACAGCAGCTGATCTTTGGAATGACGTAGGACGTCATCCCGGACCGTCGACACGGAACCATGGAAAAGTTGCGGACCTGCCAAAGAAGCAGATCGAAGAGTAGCACGCTGCTCCTCGGGAAGGGATCGTCCTGTGTCCAGCACAGCGTCCCTTCGAACTAATTCCAAATTGGCCGTGTTACAGGCATGCGTGTGAGTAAGGTGCATAAGCGCCTTGGACAGCACACGCAAAGGAGCCTGTACCTCGTCAAACTTATCTGGAGGCAGATAAGCAGCCAAAGCTGAGACGACGTGATCTGAGAGAGAAAGCATGCCAAGCATCTCTCTAGATAAGCCCAACGTGGACTCCAGAGTCGTCATTGGAATGACGGCAGACTTGGGCTTGGAAAGCCCGAGGGAAGTGGAGTCCTGATCCAGAACCGTCAAAGTCTGGCAGACTGACGGATTGGCGGAATCGTAGGAACGATAACGCACAGGAGGCAAAAAGGTGTCAACCCTGGTGAAGAACGAAGTCTTCAAAGCCTTGGAATTCAGCTTGGCATCCAATGCTGAAAAAGCTTCAACCACCTGTACCGACTGGCACGGTCGAAGGCGCCCAGAAGCAGGTTGCTCCATAGGCTGTTGGCGCGCGACCGAAGATCGCGGCCAGGCTGACACTGTCGGCTGGTTAGCAGGTTTGAGCTCAGGCAGAAACCCAAACACAAAGTCAAGAGCCGCCCCCAAGTCCGAAGACTGCTGGCCCTCGACCTCAAGCATGTCGGACTCCTCCCCAGAGTCGGAAGACACATAGCCCATCGTGGGCAAACCAGCCGAAGCCTCCCATGGTGTTGGGACACCAGAGGAATCGGAAACCGGCCTGTTTCCAATCCCGGGAGGCGGCGCCATAGGAGGCGCCTGGAAACCACCCATAGCCTCGCTGGAAGCAACAGGAAGGCTCTTTGAGAGAACCTGAGTGAGTAAGGAGAGGGCCTCCCTAAGCTCACTGCCTGTACCGACCGGTTCGACAGGGGAGCGAACCGGCAAAGTGGCTTCACCTCTGACCCTCTTAACCAGTGAAGGGTCACGATCCTCCAAAACACCCGACGCGGGACGACGGGCGGCAGCCGAAACATCTGAAGGCAGACGTGTATAGGGGTACGATGCACCCCGAGGATCAATATTGCGAGAACTCATGAGAGTCACCGCGGATCTCTGCGGGGCAGAAGGTCCAGGCTGCACAAAAGGCGTTGGTCCCCCAAAACTGGCCGTGTGACCAGAGTGAGCGGACGGAAACGCCCCGGAGTTCATAGTGTTTCCACTATGAACATCCGAATCCAAAGACACAACTGTGGTACTCGACGGCGACGAGACCACAGCGATGGGCTCGGCCGGCAGCCCCTTCCGACTTCGCCGAGTTGAAGTCAGGGAAGGCTGGGGCCGATATCCCACGTCTACAGTATCGGACAGTTCTGCAGTCCCCTGCAGCGAAAAGCCGAGGCCGGCTGAAACAGACAACGAAGCAGACGGACCAGCAGCAGTAGTAGATACGTCGAGAGTCGTTGAGGCTGGTGAAATAATGGAGAGAGCACACCGGCTCGGCTCCGAAGGAGGAGTCACAACCCTAGTGACAGCCTCAGATGTCGACTGGAGGGGGACCGTAGTCCCGGAACCAGGCATCTCTACACCAGAACACTCAACGGCTCCCGCAGTATCCACCACAGGAAAAGACTGCACATCCCCCACGGAGGAGGAATAACTCTCACCAGACAGAGTCGGTTCGGGAGGCCCCGAACGACCACGTTCTCCTTTCCCGCGGGAGCGGGAGGCACGGCCACGAGAACGAACGACACGATTTACAGACGCCCAAAAGGTGGAAGACCATGTTCCACAGACACCACACGGCCGCTCGGCCGAACACCCATTACAGGAGGAACACGACGAATGTACATCGTCCACATGCTTAGGCAGCAGACACTGCCCACAAGGAATTGTCCTAGGCATGAAAGAGGTGAGAGGAGCAGAGAAGGTGAGATCAGAAAACAGAACACCCCCAAAGAGAGAAAGGTGACAGAAACAAAGACCCCAGACGGCCGACCGGGAACCACCCAACAGGAAAACTACTCTCAACAGAAAGAAGAAACACTGTAGGAGTGGTACCCCGCTGACACCTAACTCTAACACAATTAAAAAATTTTGCAAAAAAAGCATTAACAATAATTGTGAAATAATCTAAGTCCGAACCGCGTGGCCCGCGAAATTCGCGCGCGACTCGAGAGAGAGCAAATAAATATACATGATGGACATATAATAGAAAAAAGAGAATATAAAACACTGTTCCTGAGAATACAAAGGATACACTGCGGTATAATGAATCAGGAAACATCAAACATCGAGTTGGTGGAACACTGATAAGCGTGCAAAAACATCTCGACACGAAGCGGATTTTAAAAAGAATGAGTCTTTAGAGACGGTATGCGCACTGGCAACGGAAGTCGTGGAGTTGTACTTGGGAGAGAGCGTCCCGTACTGGGTCTGCGCCGGTTGCACTCGACCCAGTTTTGGCTTATTTTTATTGGTGCTTTTGCACCACTTTTCTTTCCCAACTTGCTTGGGAAAGACAAAAATAGAGAGTATTTTATCCGAGTTAGGGACTTCCACTGTAGTGCAAGCCTGTAGTAAACAATTGTGAGTAGGTTGATAAGAAATTGAGGTAGCTCATGACAGTGATGGATTAACATATTGAAGTGAGTAGAAACAGCTAGTGATGAGAAGATTAATCGGTATACAATTGGTCGTCTGTTAATAAGCACCCATCAGTTGAAAACAGGTAGTTGGCATTGTGGGATTGGCATCGCCTATGGTCACACATAATAAAAAATTGTCGATATTGCCTCCATTCATAATTCAGATTTAACCCTTTACCCAATGAATTGGCCACATCCGCCCGCATAATATGCAAATTCATCAGTTGAAAAAATAGTATTTTCCCAAAAAATTTCAACAAAACCATATCATGTGATCCCTCCATTTTGGACAGACAGACAGAGGCACAGACAGACACAGACAGACAGATGCCAATGCCATAACATAATATGACCGTTTTTATAAAACAGGCATATAAAAACTGAAAATCAATCTGGTCTTCATTTGGAGATAGAAAGAAGAAATATTTTTCAACTCATTTAGCCAGTGGAAACTAAATTTATTATGACAAGGTGGCTATAACTGTTATCCGATTTAAATACAGTAGAATCCTCTTAATTGAATATCCATTTTGCCAGTGAAAATTATTCAATTAACAGGAGTATACAATTAACAGGGATTTGGTCAGTTTCCTGTGTTCTGGAGGTAAACTGAGCATTTATTCTATTATATCTTGTTTGACAGAGCTCATAGAGCTCTGTCAAACAAGATATAATAGAATAAGTGCCTGTATTGGATGTAGTGAGGCCAAAAAGGTTGATAAATAAGGGGAATTTGGTGTGTGTCACAGTAATTTTTTCGGCATATTACAAAAATTTATATACAATTAACAGGAGTTTACTCTACAACCCATATGCAATTAACAGATCAAATTTGTACTGAAGGTATGGTAAATGGTTTTGTGTTTGAAAATTATATTCAATTAACAGGGATATACAATTAAGAGATATCCAATTAACCCTTTACCCAACGTAACGGCCAAAACCGGCCAGCGCTATTCACAAAAATCGCCAATTAATTTTCATTATTTTTTCATTTTTTGTCTCAAAAACATAGGTTATGACCCCTCTTTGGAACGAGCTCGTCGAGCTCGTTCCAACGAGGGGTCATAACCTATGTTTTTGAGACAAAAAATGAAAAAAATTAGTTATTCAAGAATTTTTTTTGCATGTGTCGTCTGCTTTTCATGTTAGGTAAAGGGTTAAGTGGGCTCCACTGTACTGCCAGCAAAACTGCTACATTTTGGAAAAGCTGTTAAATAAACTCACCTTGAAATCTACTCATTTGCTGCTGATGTAGTTTGATAATTTTATTTACATCTCTATCAGACATGTTAGCACTGTTTTTCAGATGGTCTATTATTGTCTTGTCCTCTGTCTGAATTGCTTTATCACATCCTGTAGCTAAAGTCTGAAAAACAAAATTACATTATAATTAACCCTTTACCTACCGTAACTGCCAAACCTGGTCAGCGCCATTCACAGAAATCGTAAATTAATTTTCATTATTTTTTGTCTCAAAAACATAGGTTAGGCCTAAAAAAATTTAAAATGTTTCTCAGGCCCTCCCGCATGGTCCTTTTGGCTGCTGCATGCTCTCTTTTTATAGCCAATGTAAACTTAAATAAAATCAAAATTAAAATGGTTTACGTCTGATATTTTACCTAATTTAAAGAATTGATAAATTTGTCCCTTGAGTGCAAGAAGGCTTTGCAATGCCTTAGCATTGCAAAGCCTTCTTGCTCTCAAGGGACGAAATACACCACCACCCATGCTATTCCGTAGATTATGAGGCCTAAAATACAAACAATAACATGAACTTATGATGACAAAGAAATAATTACAGAAATACAAAAAAAAAAAAACCCTCACCCGCATGCAATTTTGCAAATAATGGCCTGAGAAACAGGCTTTGTGTGGCCTTATGAGCCCTTTTTGGAATGAGCTCGTAGAGCTCGTTCCAGTGAGGGGTCATAACCAATGTTTTTGAGAGATAAAAATGAAAATTAATTATTCAAGAATGTTGTTTGCAAGTGTCGTCTGCTTTTCATGTTAGGTAAAGGGTTAACCTTTAACCTTTATATGCTTGTTAATAAAATATTGGTACTGCAAAAAAAAGTTGTGTTAGGTAAGTTTAGCTGGCAACACTATGCTTATCATATTTTGAAGAGGTTCTGATTGAAGCTTCACACCTTCAATAACGTAACACATAGAATACATATTGAGTGCATATTAGGGCATTAGTGATTATCAATTTTTGTAGTTGACTAATTGCCATCATTAGTCGATGGTCACAGTTAAAACTAGAAGTCCTGTCACGAACTGTGCGCTTATCTAGGCTTAACTGCGCGTAGGAATTGAGCGCAATTGCCATATCAAATGGCATCCAAAGCACGGCATGTTCTCCTGGTTACTCATAGCAAACACAGGCAATGTTTCTGCCAATGGACCTCCAGGTTACCCGGAGGTCCATTGGCTGAAACATTGCTTGTGCACAGGCCATATTTACAGAATTTGATGGCCTTACTATGGTCATATCGCGTATATTAACATGCATATTGACGTGCTATTTGTGCGCATTTCTGGACAGGACTTTTAGTTTTAACTGTAGTCAATTGATGGTCGTCTACATAAATTCAACAAAAAATCTCTGATATACTTATAAATTTAAAACCGATGATGTATGACTGTGTTCACTTTAGTGCGGTGATAAAAAAATAAAAATGGAAACACCAAAATATTTCCAATTCATCTGAAGAATTTAAACAGAAGAGCATTTGTGCAAATGTTTCATTTCTCTAACTTCCAAAAATTTCGAACATGAACCTTATTCTTCATATTGCACTGAGTTAAAAGTCAGGCTCCCAAAGAGGACCCAAATATGAAACAGGGTTCTTAATTTGAACAAACTTGAATCTGAGCTCCGTAATGAGGTTGTATACTGAACATCAAAAGATTCTGACAGGTGGATCTGAAGGCGAGAACTTTTAAAGATTCTTCCACATACTCCACTAAGTTAAAATTCAGGCTTCCACAGAAAGCCCCAATATCAACCAAGGGACTTGATTTGAACAAACACTTAAATGTGACCCCTGTAAAGATACTGCGCACCATATATAAAAAGACATTCCTCATACTTGACTAAGTTAAACTACAGGCTCCAATATGGAGCCTACATATTAACCCAGGAACTAGATTTTTGCAAACTTGAAACTGATTCCACTAAGGATGGTGTATACCATGTATCAAAAGATTTTAATTTGGGGCTCTCGAGAAAAAGATTTTTAAAGAATATTTCTCATATTGCAGCAGGTTAAAATTTTGAGTTCCATAGGGGGACAAAATATTAATCAACAGACTTGATTTGAACTCCCCACCCCCCTCTGCCCCATAAGGATCATGTATACCAAATATCAAAAGATTCTGACTGGAGGATCTGAAGAAGATTTTCAAAGATTATTCCTCACACTGCACTAAGTTAACATTCAAGCTGCTATAGAAAGCCCAATTATTAATGGATGGGCTTGATTTGGACAACTTGAAGCCAACCCTGTACTGATTCTGTATACATATATCAAAAGAATCTTCCCAGTGGTTCTGGAGAAAAAGAGTTTTAAAACTTATTCCTCATATTGAATTATGTAAAAATTTTGGCCCCGATAAGGAGCCAAACACAGGTTTGAACAACTTAGATCTGCCCTCTCTAAAGTTGCTGTAACCAAACTTCAAAAGATTCTCATTGGTGGATTTGAAGAAGATTTCAAAAGATTATTCCCCATATTGCACAAAGTTAAAATTGTGACTCCCATTGAGAGATCAATTATTAACTGATGGCTTGATTTGGACAAATTTGAATCTGACCCAAATAGAATTTTGTATACCACATTTTAAAAGATTCTGACTGGTGGTTCTGAAGGAAAGAAGTTTTAAAGATTACTCCTCATACTGGATTAAGTTCAAATTTAGGCTTTAATAGGGAGCCCAATATTACTACAGGGATTGAACAAACTTAGATCTGACCTTTCTAAGGAAGCTGTATACCAAATATCAAAAGATTCTGACTGGTGGATCAGAAGAAAAAGATTTTTAAAGATTATTCCTCATACTGCACTAAGTTAAACTTTGGGTCACAATAGGGTGCCCAAATGTTAACTGGAGGACTTGCTTTGATTAAACATCAATCTGACCCCTGTAACAATGTTGTATACCAAATATTAAAAGATTCTGACTGGTGGTTCTGGAGAAGAAGATTCTTAAGGGTATTTCACAAATTACACCAAGTTAAAATTTGGACTCCTGTATTGAGCCCACATATGAACCAAGGGTCTGAATTTTAACAAACTGATACCTGACCTATTTATTGATGCTGTATATTAAATATTGAAAAATTCTGATCAGTGGTTCTGGGGAAGAATTTTAAAATTTTTGGCAAATATGCTGACTCGTCATTTTTTCGATTCTCTCTACAGTACACTGTGACAGAATTGATGGCAGTTTTTTTATACTGAGAAGAAAGAGTGACCCAATTCCTGTTAATTGTATACTCCTGTAAAATTGAATATGTTTCTCTGACAAGTGGCTATTCAATTAACAGGGTTTGTGACTGTTTCAGTCTCATCAGTGCTATTTTTCAGCTGCAGGTTGTACAACAGGGTCTTATTATAGAGATTGTATGGAAGACAACTGGTAGCCCACAGGCAAAGCATTTTTCCAGTGGACAAGTCATCACGTAGGGGATAATCTGTTTGCTTAATAAATTTTGACACAAATAATAAAGATACTGACAAATGTGCTCTGTGATATCATAAAACAATAGTTGGAAAGTTAAAAAATTTATAGTAATTTATATATTTTTTATACTTACCAATGACCCAGACTTAGCTGGTGCTAACTCCAACAAAACCAGGGCCAAACACAAATTTTGCCCCCCAATCCCCAAAATTTGCATCCAAAACAAAAAGAAATCATGTCCTAAAGGACCTCCATACTACGCCTCTACTGCGCATGTGCAGTGACGCAGTCGTCCCGAAATTGGCGCCAATTATCATTCTTACTGGCAGTGCCTGGTCAGCGCTATGTACTCAGCGGGGAGGCAAGAGTTCCCAACTCCAGGAAGGACCATCCCCGTCTGGGTCATTGGTAAGTATAAAAAATATATAAATTACTATAAATTTTTTAACATTTTTATACTGTACCAATGACCAGACTTAGCTGAATAGTAAACAGGCTGGAGGGCCTAGGACATAGAGGAAAATCCAATAAGCTCAACTATATAGTGAAGAGGTAACCCCTTAAGGAGAGAAGGAGTATTAGGCTTTACATGTATCTTTCTTATTTAATATTAAATTAGAAAGATACACTACCCTTAATAATTGAGCACAATAACATTCATGTTCTCTATTAACATCCAGTATAACCCTTATACTAATTATTTTTAAAGCAAGCCAAAAAATAAAGTAGTCCAGAGAATTGAGACTCTTTATAATCATTTAAAAGTGTCCGAGTATTGTATATTAAAGCCCGTTTGACACTTGACATATACAAATGCTTCACACCGAGCTACACTTTAAAAATAAGACATGAATGAATTTAAACATTAATATTACACTTTAAAACCATCCCGGAAGCGACTCAGAAATACTGACTTGGAGGAGGCATTCCCTTGCTTTTTACTATAAAGCAGGTGACCTAAGGGAACACCCGCCCCCCCCCCCCCCCCCTTCCCCTTGCCCTGGGTCAAATAGCCCAGAGTGAAGAGGGCAGCCGGACGGAGTCACTGCCGGAACAGAAAGCCTGCATAACTATAGTTGCAACTGTTTAGTGGACGACATTCTGAGCAACAGATAACGGACCTAAACAATGCAGGTCTCCAGAAATGGACTCAATATTTCTGAGATAAAAATTCGTAAATGTGGATGGCTGAGACCAATAAGCAGCCTTCATTAAATCTGTAATAGCAACACTATTAGCATAAGCCCAGGAAGTAGAAAGAGCTCTTACTTCATGAGCAGAAATCTTAAGCACAGACTGCTGAGAAGAAGATAAATCTTCATAAGCAGTACGGATAGTTAACTGAATCCATCTAGCAATAGAATGGACTGAAATGTCCTTTTTATTAGGCATCAAAGACAGAAAGAAACGTTTCCGTCCCTTTCTGATAAACTGAGATCTCTGTTTATAGATACGTAGTGCTCTAACAGGACAGAGTAAAGGCCTACGCCGGTCTGAAGACGGAAGAGCCTTAATAACAATAGGTTCCGGATATTTATTAGGAGCCTGATTCTTAGCTAAAAAACCCACATTAGTAGTGAAGGTGATAGTATTCCCAACACTACGATAATGAGAATCATCCACCGATAGTGCATGAAGCTCACTGACTCTTCTGGCAGAAGAGAAAGCTAAGAGAAAAGCTGTCTTATAAGATAAGAATTTGAAATCTACTGTCCCAAGAGGTTCAAATGGCTTTTCCTTCAATTTAAGGAGAACCCAACCTAAATTCCACTTAGGAATTAATCTAAGAGTTCTGGGTCTATTTATCGAAAAGTTTCTAACCAACTTCGATAAAGAGACATTAGATCCAATTTGTAAACTATCATGATGTGCATAGGTATCAGATAACATAGATCTATAACCCTTTATAGTAACAGGCTGCAGTTTGATTTCGTCAAACAAGTATACTAGAAAGTTTGCAATGTCTGGTATAGAGGGATCAAATATATCTACAGAATGATCCCTACACCAACGACGAAAAACCTTCCACTTAGCCGCATAGTTTAGCGAAGAGGAGGTCCTCCTACAGTTAGAAATCGCGTCCACTGCTCGTCCTGTAAAGTGCTTGCCATGCAAGAAGGACCGCACAACGGAAAAACGTGAAGGTTGAGACCTTGCGGGTTGTGCTGGAGTTGGCGCGATTTCCCCTGCGAAAGAAGATCCTCTCGTGGAGGAAGCTTCCGCGGTAGGTCCCACAACAGACACCTGAGTAGATTTATCCACAGTCTCTGTGGCGACAGAGATGCTACCAACAGAATCTTGCATTGAGATTGTTTTATCTTTAGCAATACTTGTTGAATTAACGGCGCTGGAGGATACGCATATCCTATCATTCTGTCCCAAGGGATCGACAGAGCGTCTACTGCAAATGCTCTTGGATCCAGACACGGAGACACATACGTCTGCAACTGATTGTTGAGATGTGTCGCAAATAAGTCTATCATTGGCCGTTCCCATTGGTAGCAAATCTGATTGAATACTTGTTTGTTGAGAGTCCACTCCGACGGCAACAAGCGACCCTTTCGTGAAAGGGAGTCTGCTAGCACATTCAGACGACCCGGTATGTGACGGACCGAAAGAAGAACGTGATGTTCTAACGCAAACAGAAGGATTCTTTCCGTTAGATTGAACAACGGAACTGAATGAGTGCCTCCCTGATTCCGTATATACGCCACTACTGTCGTATTGTCGGATAGGATTTGGACATGAGCATCGTGAATAATATCCATCCAGTGACGTAACGCAAGCCAAATTGACATCATTTCCTTGATGTTTATGTGCTTGCACAGGAATTGCGGATCCCAAAGACCCTGGCATCTCGAATCCGTTGGGATTAATGATGCACCCCAACCTGTTTGACTGGCATCCGTCATAACGGTAAAACTCGGATCCGGCAACTGCAGCGGAACTCCTTGAGTTAACCACTGAATGTTTGCCCAAGTCTGAATCTCTTGTTTCACTTGATCTGACAAGAGAACGTCTACATCGAGCGAATGAATTTTCACACTCCAATTCTGAGTCAGGAAAATTTGAAGAGGACGTGTGCGTAGCCGCCCCATCGGAATGAGATCCGCGGCGGCTCCGCACAGACCTATTAGTCTCATAAATTCTCTCGCCGTGACTTTGTCTGCGTGCAGACAATAGCGAGCGTAACAACTGACTAATTTCGCTCTGGTTAACGGCAGACGAACGAGATTGTTGTGCGTCTCGAAGCTCATTCCCAGATGAGTGAATGACTTGGACGGCACCAGATCCGACTTCTCCTCGTTTACTATAAAACCGAGACGTCGGAGCAATAGAAGAAGATTCTGAACATCGTTCTGAAGCGTTAACTCGTTGCCGTACCTCTGAAGAATGTCGTCCAGGTAGGCCGACGTTACCGCAGACGAATGAGCTCGGAAGTAGATCATTACCGAGTTCATTACCCGAGTGAAAGCCCAGGGTGCTAGATTCAATCCGAAGCACATCGCCCGGAATTGATACACCACTCCTAGGACTGCAAAGCGTAGATACTTTCGGAATGTCGGATGTACCATGACGTGAAAGTACGCATCTTTGAGATCTATGCTCGTTGCATAATCGTTCACCCGAATACTCGCTCTGACCGATCGAATCGTCTCCATATAAAACTTCGGAGCGACGATCAGCTTGTTTATCCAGCTCAAATCTATGACTGGACGGAACGAGCCATCTGGTTTCGGAACCAGAAACAGATGGCTGTAGAATCCCAGAGATTCCTGGTTTTCTACGACCTCTACCGCGTTCTTCATTGAAAGAGACTGCACCTCTGATAACAGAGCATCTCTTTTCTGTGGATTTGACGGAAGATGAGTCCACTTTGGACTTCGAGTTAATGGAGGCTTTCGTTTGAAGGATATCTTTAGACCTTCCGAAGTCACTCCTCTCACCCAAGGGTCGTCCGTAATCGACGCCCACCCTTGTGAAAAACTCGACAACCTTCCGCCAACCGGAACGCGATAGAGGTTTAAGCCATCACCTCCTGGACCTGCGAGGCCTGCGGTAGGAGAAACCACGTCTTCCACGACCCGCACCTCTCCTCGTCGACCTCGGGGCATCCGACCGATTGTCCCGGCCTGAAGGACGTCCCGAACGAGAGTCGCTATCCTGACGGTCTCTCGAATAAGACCAAGAGGACGCACCGGAACCTCTATAGGAACCTCTCTTGGGCGCATTAGACCCAGAAGTGCCTGTCTTATTTGTGTCTGCTGTATCCGACTTTTTAGGAGCCGATCTGAACAACAGAGAATCATTAGCTTTCTTTTTAATTTTATCATAAATAGCGGAAAGCTTGCCGTCAAAGAGAAGTTCTCCTGAGACCGAAGCGACTCTAAGAGAGTTCTTCACCTTAGAATCCACTAGTGTGGATGTAGCTAGGGCTGCGTCACGTCTAACCAACTCCAGATTTGCCACTGAAAGGGCGGAGTTACACGTGGAATAAGCTACTGCCCTTGAAAGAAGTCTTAAAGAGGATTGTATATCCTGAAACTCTTCCCCTTGAAGGCGCAG
Source organism: Pictodentalium vernedei (assembly GCA_031216915.1). Classification (NCBI taxonomy): domain Eukaryota; kingdom Metazoa; phylum Mollusca; class Scaphopoda; order Dentaliida; family Dentaliidae; genus Pictodentalium; species Pictodentalium vernedei. Next base: position 20,920,945 of record CM062295.1, read on the forward strand.
TGATAACGCCTTAGTAAGGTGATCTGCGTAAGATAAGGCATCTAAATTGGCTCTGTTAGACGCAATAGCTGTTTCCAACACCGCGGTTGGAATAGAAGCTGACGACGGTAATGATAGCTCTAAGTCTTCCGCCTCGTCGTCCATACGCAGAGGAACTCTCGGTATACCCTGTCCTGCCGTATCGAATTTATTCCTTGCATTAATGAAAGGCAGGTTGAGAGTATTAGCGGACAAGAAACCTGCTTTCCCCGTCCTGGAAGCAAGTTTAAATATAGCGTCGTTCAATAATTCAAATGTTCTTGCAACATTATTGGACTGCGACGGAAACTCGGGAGCGATGTCCCTGGACCGCTCAAAAAATTCAGAGTCCAATGACGCTATAATTCTCTTGTCCGGAAGCGCAGCAGTCTGGCCCGACGGAACAACTTGAGGGAGAAAGTGCCGGATGAAGTCCACGGCAGCTTTATGTTGTTCCGAAAGGGATAGCTCCAAGTCATCCGTATCCCTTTCACCATCCGGTCGGACCTCACGATGTTCCCGGTCGTCCGCCCCCGATGCTTCGGCGGAGCGTACTGACCCAGCGCCGTCGGATAATTCTCGATCCGACACCGTTTCTGTCGGCTGCTGGGATGCTGCGATAAGCTGTGCTATCTGCACAAGAATGTCCGACGTCGAGACCTGCGGAGGCGCAGTCTTTCGCTGCTTCGCCGAGGGCAGCTCCGCATCAGATGGCTCCCGCATACTTTTCCTATGCGAACGTCCGGAGTCCATCGGTCTCGAATCCCTGGCTGCCGGATGGTGTGACCTGGTCGCCGAAGAATCCTTCATCGGCGAAGCTGGTAATATATCGGCGGTCACGCAGCCAAGGTGCGGTCGTGTGCGCTGACGAGAAGAGGAAGCCTTAACAGTCTCTGCGGACTGCTTATACAACGGAGCGTCCCGAGCGACGGACGTATGCTCCGCTAAAGACACATTTTGTACCACAACATCTGGTCCCAGATGTTGTTGTACGAGAGAGGGACCTCTCTCGCTCGCGGCCCGGCTGGACCTGGACGAGCTAGGAACCGGACTAAAAGGCTTCCTCCGTTCTCGCTTACTATCCGCCGTCACTGGGTGTGCATCTATTATGTTTATAGTGCTCGCATCACCCAAAATTTCCTCTTGGACCGCATCGGACGAACCCGGCTGCCGAACCATTCGGTGAATGGACGCTACACCGGGCGAGCTAGCGGACGACATTTGTCTAATCTCCATGAGCACTTTTGCCGCTAGCTCTGAATTCATTTGTGACGACGGACGCACACTTGAAGAAGATAACATGGAAACATCACCCTGTTCTGGTTCCTCTGAAATAGAAACTGAGAGAGTAGAGTGACCTTGTGGAGAAAGAGCCGGCATCGCTCTTTCTCCAGAAACAACATATCGTGACACACGTTTCCAATGTTTCTCATCCCAATGTTCACATATAGGACAGGGATTAATGCGAGAACACTGACTACAATTAATACAATGATCATGAAAGTCAGAGGAAGATTTCTTCCTATTACAATTTGAACAACGTCCCTTCATTGTGAAAGAACAACAATAAGTCCTAGTTACTCGCAAAAACCCCTGACACAAAGATACATAATAACATGATCCATTAATAAATGAAAAAACAATTGCAAAACAAAATAATTTTGAAAAAATATTTTTTCAGAGAAGCCCAAGTTGCTGAAAAGTAACGTTGAGACCCGATGGATCCGATGGCAAAGTGTGGTCAAAAATTTTAAATTTATATAAAATAATTAATGAGACACTTTCGGATAATATAAATGTATCTTATAATGAGATAAACTACCACAAAGGCAAACAGCCCCCCTCAAAAAAGGCTGTTGCCAATGAAAACAAACAGTGTAAACACACTAGAAAACATGACTCCAGGCACTGAAAAAACTGGCCCGGAATCAGTCATCAATTACACTCTATCTGATGCAAAACAGAGACTCCCAGGGGAGAATCTGTAGAACATCAGATGGAAGATGCAGAACACAAACGTTATACACCCATGGGTGAAAACGTAACTATGGGGAAAATAACAGAAAACATTCTGTAACCAAGCAACTCTCCCAGGAAATTTTAGAAATGAAATTTCTCAAAAATATGCCAAAAGCATGGGAGAGTTTCCAGGGGGGACTTTAGAAGGCTAGGGGAGAGGAAACACTGAATAAGCAGTGCAACAATTAGCAAGAATGACAACAAGAGGCCCATGCCTCGAAAATAGGCAACTTAACATAATTTCATCAAAAAATTTTAAGTACAGCCCTGATTATTTTTTGCCACTTCTTTTTCCTCTCCTCCTTCTATCCTCCTTAGAATCACATTTTCTCCAAAAATTACGTGTCTGGCATCCTTTAAACTGAGATTTACAAGCACAAAGATCAGTGAGATGTTGACTGATGAAGGGCCAAACAGAGAATGATAATTGGCGCCAATTTCGGGATGACTGCGTCACTGCGCATGCGCAGTAGAGGCGTAGTATGGAGGTCCTTTAGGACATGATTTCTTTTTGTTTTGGATGCAAATTTTGGGGATTGGGGGGCAAAATTTGTGTTTGGCCCTGGTTTTGTTGGAGTTAGCACCAGCTAAGTCTGGGTCATTGGTACAGTATAAAAATATAGGAGGGGTGGGGTGTAACCATGTTAGAATCATAAAGAAAAAAAATATCTGGAGAGTGAAAAGAGCAATGCAGAGCATGGCATATGCCCCTGGTGGTGTCAAAATGCCATGGTGACCATAATGAATTGGCTAGCAAGACCGAAATCGAAAGGAAGCATTGTCTAGTCATCCACAAGTAACACCTAAAATTATGATTTGATCAAATAAGTGGTTCTTGGATGGAAACCAAAAGGCAGACAGATGGATGGATGGACATGGTGAAAACATAATGCCCCCGAGAGGGTTGGAGACATAAAAATGGCACAGTATTCAATTAAAATTATTGTTTGAATAATTTTTAATTGTCTTGTGTTGTCTATTTAAAAACCACACTAAGGCATTTTTCTTCGACATAACAGAAAGTAACACCTGTAAAAAAGTCTTATTTATTGTATAATTGTGCCTCAATGTCTTAAACAACAAACAATTCCCATGAAGATTATGCAGATGGGAGCTCTGGAACGCAAGATGTAATTGGTAAAATGCTTATTCCTACAAGTGCAAAATAGTATTATTAGGCCACACAAAATAGATCTTCTTTTTCTCAGGCCATTATTTGTAAAATTGCATGTGGACAAGCGGTTTTTCATTTTATTTTTTATTTCAGTAATTACTTCTTTGCCATCAACAGTTCATGTTCTTGGTTCAAGTTTTAGGCCTCATAATCTACAGAATAGCATGGGAGGTGGTGTATTTCATCCCTTGAGTGCAAGAAGGCTTGCAATGCTAGAGCATTGCAAAGCCTTCTTGCACTCAAGGGACAAATTCATCAATTTTTTCAACTTGGGTAAAATATCAGACATAAACTATTTAATTTTTATTTTTTTAAAGTTTAAAATGGTTATAAAAAGAGAGCATGCGGCGGCCAAAAGGACCATGCGGGAGGGCCTGAGAAACAGTTTTTTTATTTTTTTAGGCCTTAAAGAGATTTCTATTAAATTACCAATTTACTTTGGGACCAAATCCTTTAGTTTTGAAGTGAGCGTATCTGGGTGGAATTGAGATTTAGCCAATAGGCGATGATCCCTAAACTATTAGAGATTGCACATGCAGGTATGTGGCTAGGGGTTTTCGATTTAGGGTAGTGAATTTCCAACTAGGGGAGGGACCAGGAGGGGGAACTATTAGAGATTCCACAAGGGAGTCTCAATTGATTAACCCCCCATACTCTTGTGTAAAAATGGTAAAGTTTTCAGCAGCTAATATTTCCCATAATACAGTTTGATATCTAATCAAATATATCTTGTTTGACAGAGCTCATTGAGCTCTGTCAAACAAGATATAATTGGTTAAATTCATAGTTAAACAAGAGAAAAACAGTGACTGGAGAAAATTATGTTGCATTACCCAAGTGGTAGGGATTAAAGTCCTTAAGAAATGAAATTCAGTGAATGGATGGATTGATGGCTCATAAAGTTGGATTCATTACGTGTACACTCCATACGAAAAAGTTATCCAAAAATCGACTGAGTGAGTTATGTGTAATTACATAATGTCAGATGTCCACTCACAAATCAGTGTTGATTGCACTGTATTGGGAAAAGATTCGCCAATTAACATAATAATGTCTGTTCACTAAATCTTTTTTGTTCCTGATACATTTTGTTTGGGAATTTTGTATATCAAATAAAATCTTTAAAGGTGAAAATCGGTTCTGTAAATCCTGTTATTTTGTGTGATAAATTTGACCCCAAAAATGAGAATTTCGCCGATCACGTGCAACAGTGTGGCTCTTCTGTCAATTGGATCTACATTGCATGAAATATTCTGAAGTCATTGGAGACCGGCGAACAAACTCAGAGGGAATCCAAATCATATATCAGCGAAAATTTTATTTTAATATGAAAACAAATTGAAAATCTCACGAATTAACGAAGAGATTTTTTCAATTCCTATATTAAATCGCAGTACAGAGTTCTGGAAATGAAAAATATGGCATTTGTATCTGAATATTTGATTAAATGTAGGTTTTAGAAATTTTCTGTCTGAACAATATAATTGCTAATCAGGGACAGTCTCTGAAAGATTTTTCTCGCAAAACATTAATTGGTTATGTAATCCTTCTCACGTGACCACAGTAAAACAGCTTTTCCTACCTGGTCGTTTCTACACAAATGACAAGGTATTAACAAGTGCGGTTTTGTATGCAATGTACATGTAATGAAAATAAAGATGTTGTGAGACTTTACCTTTCTTAAGTTTTCAAGTTCAGCAATTTCTGTTTGATCTAATTCAGTTGATGTCTCTTCTTGTTCAGCAGTTTGGCGAAGAATCAGGTCATGGTAACCCTAAGAATAACACAAGAAATGTTTGTTAACTGTTGTTGTTTCCATGCAACACTTATTATATTTGTGGGTACAGTGGAACCCTGCTAATTGAATAGCCATCTTGCAAATGAAGATTATTGAAGGAGTATTCAATTAACAGGGACACTTTCCTGTATTCTAGATAAGCTCCAGCATTTATTTAGATGAGGGATGAAGCTACTGGCACAAAATCCTGTGCTTGACATGGGGATACTTGTTAACATAATTGGAAATATACTATAGAACCTGTTAATTGAACAACCAATTTACTAATAATGATTTTTTTTTTTTTTATTAGGGTTTAACGACACATTAACAGCCAGGGTCATATCATGTCGGTGACAGTTTTATGGGTGGAGGAAGCCTGAGTACCCGGGGAGAACCACCGAGCAACGATGAGCAGCTGTCAGCTCTCCAACATCGTAACTCTGAACTCTGCACCGCAGGACAGGCATGGTTAGATTGGTTGAAGACATGCGCATCATCGACGTGCAGTACGCCTTAGTACACAGCGTCATCGTGCCCCCATGTAGACAATCAGGGTTAAGTGCTTTGCCCAAGGACACAACGCGGGAGCACGAATCAGTTGCTGAAATGGTCACCCATCCAACTTCTAATCGCGCTCGACGTTGCTTAACTTCGGTGATCTGACGAGAACCAGTTACCGCGATGCCACTGCACCCCCTACTAATAATGATTACTGAATTAACAGGGATATTAAATTAACAGGGCCACTTTCCTGTATTCTAGAGAAAAACTGAGCATTTATTTAGGTGAGGGCTGAAACTATTGGAATAAAATCCTGTGTTTGACATGGAGATACTTGTTACACTTAATTAGAAATATACATAGAACCTGTAAATTGAATAGCCATTTGACCAATGACGATAATTAAATTAACAGGGGTATTCAATTAACAGGGTCACTTTCCTGCATTCTAGAGATAAACTGAGCATTTATTTAGATGAGGGTTGAAGCTACTGGCATAAAATCTTGTATTTCACATGGAGATACTTGTTACGCATAAAATATAACATAGAACCTGTTAATTGAATAGCCATTTTGCCAATGAAGATTATTGAATTAACAGTAGTATTCAATTAATCTGGACACTTTCGTGTATTCTAGAGATAAGCAGAGCATTTATTCTATTCCATCCTGTTTGACAGAGCTCTAAGGAATCTGTTAAATAGAATTGATTAAATACCTGTATTAATGGATGGACAGAAGCCATATAGGTCTATAAAAACTGGAATTTGGTAACTGACAGCATAATTTTGTGACATATTACAAGATTTTTTATTCAGTTAACTCTAAGTTCCCATACAACCAAAATGAGCACCCGTTTATATTGCTCTGAAAATATTGTACGAAGTGTATTGTTCCACGAGAACTCAACAGGCAGGATGCATTTATCTAAACTGTGTTTTTACATCATTGTTTCCTGCCTCTACAGACAGCCTGCAATAATGCAGAAACACTGTTGAGCTTTACCCAACATAACGGCCAAAACCAGCCAACGCTATTCACAAAAATCACCAATTAATTTTCATTATTTTTTTTTATTTTTTGTCTCAAAAACATAGGTTATGACCCCTCTTTGGAACGAGCTGAAAAAAAAAAATTAGTTATTCAAGATTTTTTTTTGCAAGTGTCGTCTGCTTTTCATATTAGGTAAAGGGTTAAGTTATCTGCAGAGGTGTACTTGCATATACAGCAGTTATTAACATAAAATTAATCTGTGCAATTAACTCTTAACCCACTGAGTAAATTCAAGATATTTTCTATCAAATCTAGTCATGACTGCTGTAAAACAAGCCAAACCTGGAAATAAAGAATCTTTCACTTATACAATGAAATGAAAGCCAAGCCAATGAAATAAGGAATCTTTCATTTATACAATGAGGTCCTCAGAGGGTGAATTTGCTGATGCCATCCCATACAATGGGCCAATTTATCCTCTGAGTACCTCTTTCTGTTTAGGCTTGAGACCTTGATTCCGATTGAGGTTCACAGAGGGTAAATTTAGTGATGCGATCCTGCTGTGCATTCTGCAGATGACACTCTGCTTATTTCCAGGCTTGTTGGTATTTGTCATAAAAATACAAGCCGATAATTATATATACAATGCAACAGAGAAATATGTCAGTTCGGTGACACACAGATGTTAATAAACAGAATGTGTGTACAAGTACAGACATAATGTACCATTCCAATACAAAACAAAAATCCCCTGCAGTCAAATTTTTACATGTGAAGAAAGATATAAATGTACACAAAGCTTGATTTGTATCACTGAAAGTAGGTCACTGAAACTTCCACCTGCAGCATGGCATAAGTGTTTAAACTGACAAAATATTCAAAAAGCAACAAAGAAAATTTTCTATTGGAATTATATCTTGAAAACAAATGTCAACATTTTGTTGCCCATATTAACTCAGTCCTGCCAAGAACAAAATTACCCAGTAGAGTATATTAGTTTGTTTACTGGTGTGGGGATTCAACCCTTTGAACCCTAGCGGCCACTTTTCCAGCCAGGAACATCATACATCATAACATCATTAAATAGGATGGCAGTTCAGTAAATGTGTGGGGTAGACCAATCAATATTATCAACGTGCAGCCCCCAAGGCTGCACGTTGATAATATTGATTGGTCTACTGCCATATAATGAATATGGACTCCTCCAAATGTTTCCACCGAACTGGCATAGAAGATACCACTAGAGTTCAAAGGATTAATGAAACTTTCAGCAGGGACACATCTTGTTGGACAGTTTTATGGGTTTAGGAATAGGAATGTCATGACTATCAATTTTCATAGTCAACTAATCGCCAGCATTAGTCGATGGTTAGTCGATTAATAGTTGTTTCCTGTGAATTCAACAATCTCTAATATACATACAAAATAAATTTAAAGCAGACGATGTTTGAATGTGTACCTTTCTGCATGGAGATAAAATAGGAACACCTGAATATCTCCGGCAGACTCTGATTGATTTGAAGAATTTAAACAGAAGAACATTTGTGCAATGTTTCTTTTCTGTAACAAATATTCAGAAATTTCGAATATAAAACCCCCTCCATTCCAACACAAGTTACAACTTAGTACTACAAGTGAAGTTACGGCTGTGGGTCTTGTGACAATTTTCTCACTTTCGCGGTTCCAATTATTCCAAAGGGGGTTGTTCTAGTGTACAATACCAAAGATTCTATTTACTCTGCAGTGCAAGTATTAAAAGATACACCATTTGAATGATACTCTTTAGTGCTGATCAACGGGTGCTGGTTAATACTACCGAGAACAGGAATTGATCAAATGGCAAGGCTCAGTGTTTTCAAAATTACATTGTTGCACAATAATGTAGAAAAACAAAGGCCATGGGATATTACAAGTAACTATGGCGAGTCATTTCAAAGGTTAACAACCTGTTAATTTACCTCATTACACAGCAGAATTTTAATCCGGCTTGTACCACTTTAAAAATGAACGATGATCGACTAAAAATAAAAACCGTCGACTACCGCAACAGTCGATGGTTAGTCGATTCATCGAATAATCATGACAGCCCTATTTAGGAAGTACCCAGAGAGAATCCGCTACCAGCGACAGGCAAACATCAGACTCTTCAGTTTACTAACTATATGGAGCTAGCAGCAATTGAAGGCAAGTGTATCTACATGCAGTGCACTTGCCACTGTGACACCATGTGGGTAAACAGGATTAATTGCCTTGGAGGTATGTTAGTGGCACTTGTTAAAAAAATACAGCCCTATTTTTTATTGGAACTGTCTCCGTTTACAACAAGGCTTTTTTAAGGCCAGTCTCTCTGGAATTTTTTCATCAATCCAAGTCATGGCTACTTTGCAGCAGCCATGACTTGATTTTATGACAAATTCAAGACAATACTTAGCAAGTTAAAAGTTGAGTGTAGATCAACTTGTTAAGACATGTACATGTATAGTATGTGACACAGCAATGACAAACATCTAGGTAATGACCTGATAACAAAGGTACATATAAAGCATTGTAATGGTCTGTACATAAATACTGACTGTAGCCTGTAACAAATGCATAGGTAAAGTATTGTAAAGGTGGGTGACAGTCAGATGCTAAACTAGAAAAGAAAAGAAAAAGAAATCTTTGAGTCCCAGAGTGGGTCTGACTGAACCCCAAAATATTTGTTCTCATAGCACAGTGATAACAAAAGCACCCCAAAACACACTCAATTCATGTCCCAAGGTGATAACAAAGGTACCCAAGAAGCTTCGTGAAGATCAGTTCATAAATACGAGCCATATAGAAGTTGTGACAAAAAACTGATTGGACCTAATTTCGGTACAAAATGGCCACTGGCAGCCATCTTGAATTTTGGACTGCACCCAAAAACACTCGTTCTCATCCCATGGTAATAACAAAGGTATTCAAGAAGTTTCGTGAAGATCGGTTCATAAATACAGCCCCAAGCCCGAGCCGTGTTGACATGTGCACTTACTGTGTACAAGTAGCACTGAATAAATCAAAGTTCTAATTTGCATAATTTCTGCATGAGAAAAAAACCTGTACTATATGTGATGTATTCCATGTTACTAAACATTCATACAAAAATTTATTCAAATCAGAACTTTAAAACAGAAGTTCTGTACAAAAAACTGACTGCCCTAATTTTGGTACAAAATGGCTGCTGGTGGCCATCTTGAATTTCGGCGCACACCCAAAAACACTCGTTCTCATCCCATGCTGATAACAAAGGTACCCAAGAAGTTTCGTAAAGATCGGTTCATAAATACGGCCTTGAGCCTGAGCCGTATGAAAGTTGTGTACAAAAAACTGATTAGACCTAATTTCGGTACAAAATGGCCACTGGCAGCCATCTTGAATTTTGGACCACACCCAGAAACACTCGTTCTCGACTCAAGGTGATAACAAAGGTACCCAAGCTGTTTCGTGAAGATCGGTTCATAAATACAGACTCTAGCCCGAGCCGTATTGACATGTGTACTTACTGTGTGTAAGGTATTGACATGTGTACTTACTGTGTGTAAGTGGCACTGAAAAAAATCAAAGTTCATCTAATTTGCATAATTTCTGCACGAGAAAAAAACCCGTATTATATGTGATGTATCCCATGGTACTAAACATTCACACAAAAAATTATTCAAATCAGTGCTTTCATATGGAGTTCAGCGCAAAAATCTGATTGCACCTAATTCTGTACAAAATGGCTGCCATCGGCCATCTTGAATTTCGGACCGGACCCAAAAACACTCCTTCTCGTCCCACAGTGATAACAAAGGTACCCAAGAAGTTTCGTAAAGAGCGGTTTATAAATACAGCATCTAGCCCGAGCCGTATTGGGATTTGCACTCACAGTGCTGAAAGTAACACTAAATACATCAAAGTTTGTCTAATTTGCATAATTTACGCACGAGAAAAAAACCTGTATTATATGTGAAGTATCCTATGGTACTAAACATTCATACAAAAAATTATTCAAATCAGAGCTTTCATATGGAAGTTCTGCGCAAAAATCTGATTGCATTTAATTTTGTACAAAATGGCTGCCAGGGGCCAACTTGAATTTCGGACCGGACCCCAAAACACTTGTTCTCGTCCCACGGTCATGACAAAAGGTACCCAAGAAGTTTTGTAAAGATTGGTTCATAAATACGGCCTCTAGCCCGAGCCGTATTGAATTGTTGATGGACAGATGGACAGACGGACGACAGACGACTGGCCATAGCATAAGCTCAAATTTGACTTACATCAAAGTTGAACTAAAAATTGTATGGGAGGACTTGCTGAGGCCTGGATTACAATGCTACTCACAGGGAAATTTCTACCCCCATTGGGAAAAGGCCACCTCATATACACCCACAATTGGAAATGTCTGTCAGTCACTAAATGGACTGAAACAAGCACCCATAACTTGGTGTTCATCAAAATTTCCTGTAATAACATGCATGCATGTACTTTCTGGTTATTTAAACAAAGTTGTTATCTTTCCTAGTACGAAATGAGTAGGATCCCTCCATAGGAAAATAATGCTATCAGAACTTCCTCAAGCAGTTACATGAGACACCTGCTGAGAAATGAGATGTGTGTTGATTAAACAGTATTTAGTGCTATTCTTGCCATTGTCTAAAGAATCCAATTTTCCAAAATATGCAGTTCAGAATCGGGACTTTATGTTGCTATGATATTTTGAGACAGATTAGGGGCCTGTTATATTTATGTGACACCATTCAGGGAAAAGAGCCCACGGCTTTAGGCAATGGATTGCCCTGTAGACAAACTGGAATGTTGGAAGTTCATCTGTTCGATCGAGCTCAATGAATGTGAAATTGCTGGTCTATCTATTAATTATCTCCCCTAGTTTGCAAAATTGCAGTGCTTGAGTCTCTTGACTGAGCAAACATAATGTATGTTCTCGGAAGCAATCACAGCATTCCGTTCCTTGGACATATTAAGTAATCACTTGTACAAGTACAGACTACTTATCCACTCGAGAAACAGCCTCTGCGATCGTCGCCCTTATTATAGTACTCTCGAGTACAATATTGGGAAAAGTCACAAGTCTGCAGAGTGTGTTGAATATACGATTTAAAAGGGATAGACTACGGCGAGAGAGATGAGATGTTGTCAAACACCCATACTTTTCTGTCTTGTACTAAAGCCACATAAATGCTTTCTTTCTCTAAGTAATACTGAGGGGAACATGCCACTGGCATCATATTGGAAACTTGGTCTTCTCTCTTTTCTTACCATTACAGTGACCGAACATTTGGTAAACAATAAACAGTTCAGAATCGGGAAAAAATCATCCCCCCCCCACCACCCCCCTCTCCCCCCCACCCAAAAAAAAAACAAAAAAACTTTAAGAATGTAACCGATATTTGAGTATCCAAAATATGTGGTTCAGAATTTGCAAAAATCAGGCCCAGACTGCTTGATAATGGGGCAGATATTCTCCATCTCGTAACCCAGTATAATCACTGATTTCCAATTACTGATTGATAAGTGAAAACCGCTTTCTAACCTGAGCAAAGTCCTTGGAACCTACACCCTTGTCTGTTCGCTGAATGTAAGTTGCTCTCTCTTTACTTTGTTTTTCCATTAGCTTTAACATTCTCTTTTGTCGTCTTAATCGTAGCTTATCTGCCAATTCTATTTCATCTCTCATTTGTTCTGTAACATAAACAATAAAGTAAAAGTTTAAAATCATAGGCAGTTTTAACAATTAATTTTTATACCATCTTACCCTTCTTCTGGTTATTAACTCTTAACCAGCGGAGTATTTTAAAATATCTTACCTAACAGACGTTGATAAATCAGTTTTGGTAGTGATACATTCAAACATTCAAAATACAGTTCTAATAGTAATGAAAGTACACTGCACATCGGGTTCAAGCACCGGACTCATAGACCGGTGCATGAACCTGATGTGAAGTAATGTGCCGCATACTTTCATTGGCAAACTCTGGTGTACTTTGGTTCCATTTTGAATAAAAGTATCAACCTTTCAGAAACAAATGATAGTCTATCTACATTTACCTGTGGTTTAATGGTACAAACAAGTCTAACTACTGCGCGTCTTGAAAATGGGTATACTTTGGATCATACAGGCAATACTAGTAAGAGGGCCATAAGAACTGGGAAGTGAATTCAGTTCAAGATTCTATTTGGTTTCGAATGACAAGAGGATATTTAGTTATATCTTACCTCCTACAAGTATCTGGGAATTTCATTGGTTCAAAGACGTCACATGCAGACTGCATATAAAACCATATACTGCCTGTCAACATCAATATACACTGACAGCTATGGGTAATCTCCCCTTTGTTCATTGATTATTCAAAATGGCGGCAGCCGATAAACTCTTCAAGTTGAAAGATTGAGTGTTGGAAGCCCATATTTGGTCTGAAGTGCAGGTTAGGCAATTTAAAAGGCTTCATATTCTGTCGATGTGTGTCATGTTACCTTCGAAATGAAACTGTTTGGTATGTATGAATTTTCCTTGTTACAATTTCTGGGAAAGTGCCTGTAGGCACTCTCCCATACATTGTAACAAGGCAAAGACATGTGAACACATTGTGAGAATCCTCTCATTTAATTTTGATCGATGTTGTTATTAGTTCTGTGCATCGATGCAGCAGTCGGTAAGATATATTTGTTACACAGTTTGTTGGTGGCCTAATATGGTATATATGGTGTCAGTTAATTTCATATTGGACTCGTTTGCTCTCGTCCAATATGAAATTTACTGTCACCATATATACCACATTAGGCCACCAACAAACTGTGTAACCAATAATATTTTTCATGAAATCTTATCATGGCTGCTAGACTAGATCTGACACAAAATTCATCTAAATTTAACTCAAGAAATCATTGGTCAACAAGAGCACTGCCAGGCATGGTTAAATACGCCTTTTAGCCATTTTGAATTGTACAACCGAAAATACCAAAATTTTAGCTTATACAGAATATCTGATATACCCCTAATTATTGATCAAAAATGAAAATGTTAACAATACAGTAGAATCCTCTTAATTGAATATCCACTTTGCCAGTGAAAATTATTCAATTAACAGCAGTATACAATTAACAGGGATTTGGTCAGTTTCCTGTGTTCTGGAGGTAAACTGAGTATTTATTCTATTATATCTTGTTTGACTGAGCTCATAGAGCTCTGTCAAACAATATATGATAGAATAAAGGCCTGTATTGGATGTGGTGAGGCCAAAAAGGTTGATAAATAAGGGGAATTTGGTGTGTGTCACAGTAATTTTTTCGACATATTACAAACATTTATATACAATTAACAGGAGTTTACTCTACAACCCATATGCAATTAAGAGATCAAATTTGTACTGAAGGTTTGGTAAACGGTTTTGTGTTTGAAAATTATATTCAATTAACAGGGATATATAATTAAGAGATATCCAATTAAGTGGGCTCCACTGTACTGACAAAATTACAAGTCTAAAATAAGGGCAGTAACTTATGTAAAAAGAATTGGATGGAACCTATATTCCAACTTAGCCTGTATTACTTAGGTTGAGATCAAATAATCCAAAACTGGAGTTATCGATTGGAAACCAAAAATGTTAATGGATGGACAGACAGACTGATTACATAATACAAGCGTTTTTTCAAACAGGCATATAATAAGTACATTGAATTCACAGAGGAAACTTCAATTAAATGTGCCAAAATTATGCTTATTTCAGTGACAAGATTTATGTCCTGGGCAGGAATGTATGTCAGCAGCTTGCAAGGAGTTAAACCCATTTATTAAAAGTAATAATGCACAGCCCATAAAGCAGCCATGGTAATTCACCCTCAGCAATCAGCAGTGCCGAGGAAAAAGCCGTGGAAACAAAAAATATCCACAGCAAAAATACTGCAGAGGATGGATTCTTCAGAAAGCCGTGTGGTGGCCATAATTGCACAATTTCCAGGTTACACAAGGAATCAAACCATGTGGGTTGCACTATGCTGTATTGCTGATCTTACAATTTACAATACAAATTCGAAGTTCGCAACTGACGGCCGGTCTTGATTAATACACTGACAGTTCAAAAGTTCAGAACATCAAAGCTTTGAATGTACCTAGAAGAGGATCGTCTTCATTGTTTACAACTGACTTGAACTTCATTTTTAACAACTTCAATGATAGGGAGAGGGGGTTATCTAGGTACAATTAATCGATTATTATTGATTATTTGTGATGATTAATCAATTTCTAAATTAAAAATCATGACAGCCCCATCACACAGTATATATACAATAACACCCAGATACACCAATTCATGCAAAGATGTTGTATGAAATTTCAAGTGAAACAACACTTTAATAGAAAATATAAAACCTACGCTGATTATAGCGATCTTGAATTCTTTTAACACTCTCTGCATAATCCTTCAACAGTTCATCTTTCTGCCTGTCCAACAACAATCCCTCATCAACAGCTTTTTCAAGACTAGCATCAAAAGATTTTATTTTCGCATCAACCTCATCTGTGTTTAATTCATTTTGCATTCTTCTGTAATCTGCTATTTGTTTACGACGAGCATACCTCTCCTCCAGATTCTGAAAGTAATATTACGCTTCTGAAATTAGATCATAGCAACTACAAGCTGTTAAGTCTTAACCCTTTACCCAACGAATTGGCCGCATCCACCCGTGTAATATGCAAATTCAGCAGTTGAAAAAATATTATTTTTTCAAAAATTTCAACAAAACCATATCATGTGACCCCTCGTTGGAACGAGCTCGTCGAGCTCGTTCCAACGGGGGGCCACATGATATGGTTTTGTTGACATTTTTTGAAAAATTTGAAAAAAGGATGTTTAAAATAATTTTGATATCGTCTGCGTTGGGTAAAGGGTTAATGCTTTACACTGTAAACAGTGTGAGAATAAATAGAGGATATCTACGTTATTTTAGTGAATATCAGGAATTATCTCAAGAGTGTGGACCTGAACATTTTATTTTTCACGGGTGCTTGCGCTGAAGCATTGCAAAGCCTTGTTGCACTCAAGGGACAAATTTATTAATTTTATTAACTTGAGTAAAATATCAGACATAAAGCATTAATTTTTATTTTTTTTTAAGTTTGCACTGGTTATAAAAAGAGAGCATGCAGCAGCCAAAAGGGCCATTGGGAGGCCTTAGAAACAAATTTTTAACTTTTTAGGCCTTATTGAACATTTTTATTGCCTTGCAGAGCATTGCAACATTAGTATGAAATCGTGAAACTTTAAAATTATCCCTTTTTTGATCAGTGTAGATTTTTTTGGCACATATATTCCAACAAAGCATGACTGACCCTTCATCCAACGCAGACGATATCAAAATTTATTATTTTAAATATAATTTTTTAATTTTTTTCAAAAAATTTCAACAAAACCATATCATGTGACCCCTCGTTGGAATGACCTCGACAAGCTCGTTCCAACGAGGGGTCACATGATATGGTTTTGTTGAAATTTTTTGAAAAATAATATTTTTTCAACTGCTGAATTTGCATATTACGTGGGCGGATGTGGGCGATTCATTGGGTAAAAGGTTAAAAGACACTGTTTATTTGTTTTGTAAACTAGTTTGCTCTGTTCTGTAGAAAATGTCTCAAATATTATGTTGCCGTAATTTATTTAAAAAAGAAAAGTGCATAAATATAGCTGAACACAATTCTGTGGATATGCTTCATATTCTTTGAGAAGTTAAATAATTAAGTCTGTATAGTTTTGCTTTGTGGCCTAAAGGCACTCTCCCATATATATTAACAATTTCCAAGTTATCAAACCCCAAAAAATAAAAAATAAAAATAAAAGCCTCCCTCCCTTATTGATTTGAAAAATTAACTGCAAAGAAACAATCAATTTTTTTTTTTTATTTGGCTTAATATATGATTTTTGGAAAAACATTGGCCAGGGTAATGGGATCCTAAAAGCCCTGCAACTACTAAACACTGAATTAAGAATATAAATGTATTTAACCCTTTACCCAACACAGACGATTTCAAAATTTATCATTTTAAATATCATCTTTTAAATTTGTTCAAAGAATTTCAACAAAACCATATCATGTGACCCCTCTTTGGAACGAGCTCGATGAGCTCGTTCCAAAGAGGGGATCACATGATATGGTTTTGTTGAAATATTTCGAAAAATAATATTTTTTCAGTTGCTGAATTTGCATATTACGTGGGCGGATGCAGGCGACTTGTTGGGTAAAGGGTTAATGCGTCAACTGGCAAGCCCTCATACTGAAAAAATTGACTACAATTATGATCAAAGTACTTAACCCTTAGAGGTCTAATTACAATTTTAATTACATTTTACTTCAACAAAACAGGTGCTCCAACATGCAGTCTCTTGCTATCACTGAAAATTACATTCGAAGTACCATGGCAGTAATTTAAAGAGAGACAGCCAAGACTTGTCAAGAAACTGCCAAGCCACAGGATATCAACTGCTGAAGTGTACAAAAAAAAATGAATAAAAAAATATCCAACCATTTAATGGTAAGAGCCTATCTTGTATTCCCATTTCTGATATTCAAGGCAACTGCTTTATTGGGGTCATAGTGGCTCAGTGGTCACGGCACTTCGACTTCAAACCAAAAGGTCCAGGGTTTGATCCCACCAGGGGCAACTGTATTGTGTCCTTGGGAAAGGCACTTAATCCTGATTGTCCACATATGTATACTCCACATCAATGGTGCACTTATCTTCAACCAATGCAAACCATGTATTAGGGCTGCACGATATTCAAAACTGAATACCAGTATCAATATTAAAAAAAATACCGCGATATACTGGTATATCGAAAACTGCTCAAATATATAGACACAAGTACCACAAGTGAGACTTGAGAGATCACAGTCGGAGCGAATCAGCATGCCTTGATGATGCAGTTCGAAAAACATTTACCCAACGCTGACGATATTAAAAAAAAATTATTATTTTAAAAATTAGTTTATCAGATGTTTCCCCCAAAATGCTACAAAACAATATCATGTGACCCCTCACTGGAACGAGCTCAACGAGCTTGTTCCAGTGAGGGGTCACATGATATAGATTTGTTGAAATTTTTTAAAATAATTTTTTGAACACCTGAATTTGTATATTACGTGGGTAAAAGCAGACGATTCCTTGAGTAAAGGGATAATATTATTCATTCAGAGCTACAGTTAAAAAACTCAAGACATCTTGAAAATTAAATTGTGGGTAAATAAATAATGACGATAAACCGATATTTTTGTAATTACACCGGTATTCAATCGATATCGGTTTGAATACCGGTATATATCGGTTTATTGATATACCGTGCAGCCCTACCCTGTATGTGTGGGTTCAGCACGTTTGGGAGTCTGGCAGATGCTTGCCCCTGCTCAGTGGTTCACTCCAGGTACTCAAGATATCTCCACCTGCAAAGCTGTTGACATGAAGTGACCCTTGTCAAAAGTGTCACTAAAGCTTGTGAATCCTCTATCAAAGCATACAAATTCATTCAAAAATCTTTCTCAAACATGTGATTCTAGCAGCAAAATACAAACCCTAGCTTGTCTGGCCAGTTCATCACCAACTTTCTTTTCATAGTTTGATTTATTCATCATTAACCTATCCATAATTTCATCAACCTGTAAAGAAAAGATTACAGTATTATAACTTTTAAAAACCGACATCTAGGTATTAAATCTCTGTATACCATACAGTAAGTGGAGAGTGAATTCTAACTAAATCACCTGCAGAGTGGAGTTATCATCCAAGCTATAACTTTCAAATTTTGTACATATCGACAAAAAAGACAAGCAATGTTTCAGCCAATAGACCTCCGGGTTTAACCCGGAGGTCCATTGGCTGAAACTTTGCTGGTGCTGGTTATGCTTCGCAACAAATTTGCAATTATTGCTCGGGTGGAGTTTCCACTCTGCGGGTGATTTAGTGATAATACACTCTCCACGTACTGTACATATCGTCGCCTGAGTGCTAGAATGTTCTATGTCTCATAACTTTTAACTCCTTGCATGCTGCTGGTGGTTATTCCCGCCCAGGATATAATTTCTCTTGCCACTGAAATGAGGATAATTTGGGTTCATTTAATCAATTTTTCCTTCAGTAAATTGAATGGATTTTTTCACCAATGATTTCTTGAGTTAAATTTAGATTAGTTTTTCATCAAATCTAGTCATTGCTGCTTTTCAGCAGCCATTACAAGATTTGATAAAAAATATTTTGATTTTGAAAATACTCAGCAGGTTAAGAGTTAAAAACAGACATCCAGGTATTAAATCTCCGTATACCATACATGTTGGGTAAGACAACTTATAGTGATCACAAAGGCGGAGTTTGAATTTCAATTGGATTGCAACCGGATCAGGATCTCTGGCTGAAATTCTCCAACCACTTTCTTCCTTACAAGACTGTACAATATCACCCATAAGTGGGTAGAGTACTAAAAGCTCATATTTGAACATCTGATTTGAGTGGAAGTACCACAAATTAAAAGCTTCATATTTAGGCCTAAAAAAATTAAAAATCTGTTTCTCAGGCCCTCCCGCATGGTCCTTTTGGATGCCGCATGCTCTCTTTTTATAACCAATTTAAACTTGAAAAAAATAAAAATTAAATCGTTTATGTCTGATATTTTACCCAAGTTAAACAAATTGATGAATCTGTCCCTTGAGTGCAAGAAGGCTTTGCAATGCTTTAGCATTGCAAAGCCTTCTTGCACTCAAGGGATGAAATACACCACCACCCATGCTATTCTGTAGATTATGAGGCCTAAAACTTGAACCAAGAACATAAACTTTTGATGGCAAAGAAGAAATTACTGAAATAAAAAATAAAATAAAAAACCACTTGCCCGCATGCAATTTCACAAATAATGGCCTGAGAAACAGAAGATCTACTTTGTGTGGCCTTAGTGGAAATTATTTAGTCTGTATGAAGTTACCTTGTAACATGTTTTGGGAGAGTGCACCTATTGTCTCCCATAACCTGTACCTTGGAAAAGACAGGTGAATAAATTTTGACCAAAAATCCCTCCACGTGTTAATCTCAGATGCTATTTTTCACTTGCTTTTCTTAACCCTTTATCTGACAAATTTGAAACATGACCATGACCCTGCCTGTTGAAAGTGTTGTTAAACCCTAATAAATAAATAAATAAATAAATAAATAAATAAATAAATAAATAAATAAATAACCTAACCAATCAGCTGCATCCACCTGCATAATTTACAAATTGAGCATTATAGTTAAAACTAGAAGTCCTGTCAGGAACTGTGCGCTTATCTAGGCTTAAATGTGCGTATGAATTGCGCGCTAATGCCATATTGAATGGCATCCAAAGCATGGCAGGTTCTCCTGGTTACTCATAGCAAACACGGGCAATGTTTCTGCCAATGGACCTCCGGGTTACCCGGAGGTCCATTGGCTGAAACATTGCTTGTGCACAGGCCATAATTACAGAATTTGATAGCCTTACTATGGTCATATCCTGTACATTAACACGCATATCGACGTGCTATTTGTGCGCATTTCAGGACAGGACTTTTAGTTTTAACTGTACATGTAGAAAGAAAAAAAATGTCACAAAATTTCATGTAAACCATATCATGTGATCCCCTCAATGGAACGAGCTCATTGAACTCATTTCACCTAAGGGTCACATGATATGGTTTTCTTGAAATTTTGTGAAAAATTAAGAAAAAAAAAAATTAAATTAACAATTAGTGATATTGTGTGTACTGATTTTGCAGTATTTTTTCATCCACGAATATTTGACTGACTACTATGTGTTGCAATCGGATGGCAATCTGATCAGGAAAGGGATCACTTTTGTGATCCAGTATTATACCTGAAAAAATTGAAGCAATCATTCTTCACATCACCCTATATCCTATTTTTACAGGCCTATGACTCTGGTTATGTGTTCTTCACAACCTTCGTGGAACTTGGTTGCACCATCCATTTTTTTTATTCTTTGAAAAAACTTTTCTCAACCCTTTACCTTGGCTGTATCTTCACAAATAATAAAGTGAGCAGTTGAAAAAAGATTTTCACCAAACCATATCATGTGAGCCCTCATAGCAGCAAGCTTGTCATGCTTATTCCAATGGGGAGAGGATGGGGGAGGGTGTTAGATGATATGGATTTGTTGTATGTTTAACCCTTTACCCAATGCAAACGATTTCAAAATTTATTATTTTAAATATCATTTTTTCAAATTTTTCAAAAAATTTCAACAAAACCATATCATAAGACCCCTCGTTGGAATGAGCTCGACGAGCTTGTTCCAACGAGGGGTTACATATGGTTTTGTTGAAATTTTTTGAAAAGTTAAAAAATTTATAGTAATTTATATAGTTTTTATACTTACCAATGACCCAGACATAGCTGGTGCTAACTCTTAAAATATAGGGCCAAACACAAATTTTGCCCCCCAATCCCCAAAATTTGCATCTAAAACCAAAGAAAACATGTCCTGAATGGCCCTCCACACTTCACCTCTACTGCGCATGCGCAGTGTCAAGGACGTTCCGAAATTGGCGCCATTAATCATTCTAATAACAAGTGCCTGGTAAGCGCTATGTACTCAGCGGGGAGGTAAGAGTTCCTAACTCCTGGGAGGGCCATCCCCGTCTGGGTCATTGGTAAGTATAAAAAATATATAAATTACTATAAATTTTTTAACATTTTTATACTGTACCAATGACCCAGACATAGCTGAATAGTAAAAAGGCTGGAGGGCCAAGGACATAGAGCAAGATGGAATACGCTCAATTATATAAAATAGAGTCATCCCCACTAGGGAAAAAGAAGTATTAGGCCTTACAAGTATCTTTCTTATTTATGATAAATTAGAAAGATACAACACCTTCCAAAATTGAGCATCATACATCCATGTACTCTATTAATATCTAGTATAATCCTTATACTAATAATTTTTAAAGTAAGCCAATAAATAAAGTAAGTCTAGAGAATAGAGACTCTTTATACTCCTTAAAAGTGTCTGAGGATTGTATAATAATGTCCGTTGACACGTGCTATATTCAAAAGCTATACTTTAAAAACTAAGACCTGAATGAATTTTTAAAACATAAACTTCTCACTAAACAACCATCCCAATAACAGCTCAGAATTACTAACTCCGGAGGAGGTATCCCCTTGTTTTCATAGTAAAACAGGTGACCCAAGGGAACACCCTCCCCCCCCCCCCCTTTTTCTTGCCCTGGGTCAAATAGCCCAGAGCAAAGAGGGCAGCAGAACGGAGTCACTGCCGAAACAGACAGCCTACCTAGCTATAGTAGCAACTGTTAAGTGAATGACATTCTGTGCAGTAGATAATAGACCTAACAATAGAGGCCTCGAGAAATGGACTCAATATTTCTGAGATAAAAATTCATGAATGTGGATGGCTGAGCGCAATGAGCAGCCTTCAAAAATCTATAATAGCGACACTATTAATGTAAGCCCAAGATGTAGAAGAACTCTTACTTCATGAGCCGAAATCTCAAACACAACTGCTGAGTCAATGATATACCATAAGCAGTATCGATATTTAATTGAATCCATTAGCAATAGAATGGAGCGTAACGTCCTTCTATTAGGCATCAAAGACAGAAGAAGCTTACGCCCGTAGTAATAAACAGATATCTGTTTATAAATACATAAACTCTACCCGGACAGAGTAAAGGCCTATGCCCGTACGAAGACGGAAGGACCTTAATAACAATAGGTTCCGGATATTAATTAGGAGCCTGACTCTTATGCGAAAATCCAACCTAAATAGTAAAGGAAGTAGTGATTCCGAAACTACGAAAGTGAAAATCATCCACCGATAGTGCATGAAACTCACTGACTCTTCAGTAAAAGAGAAGCCAACAGAATTACTGTCTAAAAGGTCAGAATTTGAAAACTACTGTTTCCAGAGGCTCAAATGATTACTTAGCTAAATAAGAACCGAAGTTAAATTCCGTATAGGAATTTAATCTAATGATTCTAAGTCTATTTATCGAAAAAGTTACTAACTGACTTAGATAAAGAGACATAAGACTCAATTGTAAACTATCATAGAGTGCATAGGTATGAGGTAACATAAACCTATAACCTTAATAATAACAGGCTGCAGTAGATCTTGTCAAACAAGTATACTAAAAAGTTGCAATGACTAGTATGGAGGGATGAACAATATCAACATAGTGATCCCTACACCAACGACAGAAGAGCCTCCACTTTAGCCGCATAGTATAGCGAAGAAGAGGTTCTCCTATAGTAAGAAATCGCGTCCAAAGCTCGTCCAGTACAATGCTACAATGCAATAAGGACCACACAACGGAATACGTGAAGGTTGAGACCTTGCGGGTTGTGATAAAGATGACACGATTTTACCCAGCGAAAAAAGATCCTCTCATGGAGGAAGATTTCGCGTTAAGTCCCACAGTAGACATCAGAGTAAATTACCCACGGTCTCTGTGAAGACAGAGATGCTATCAACAGAAATGTATTGTGGTTGTTTATCTTAGCAATACTTGCTGAAACAACAGCGCAGGAGGATACGCATATCCTATCATTCCGTCCTATTAGATCAATAGAGCGTTAACAACATAAGCTCAGAGATCCGGACAAGCAAACACATACGTCTGCAATTGACAAGCAAGTTGTGTCGTAAATAAATTATCATTGGGCGCTCCCATTGATAGCAAATCTGATTGAATACTTGTTTGTTGAGAGTCCATTCTGATGGCAACAAGCGACCCATAAGTGAACGGGAGTCTGGTAATACAATCAGACGACCCGGAATATGACGGACCGAAGCAGAACTTGGTGTACTATAACAAACAGAAGGATTCTTTCCATTAAATTGAATAACGGAAACGAATGAGTGCCTCCCTGGTTCCGGAGATACGCCACTACTGTCGAATTAACGGACAGGATTTGGACATGCGTTTCTGAATAATGTTCATCCAATGACATAAAGCAAGCCTAAAAAAACATTATTCCATGGAAGATAAGTGCTTGCTTAGAGACTGCGGAACCCAAAGACCCTGGCACTTCGAATCCGTTGGGATCAATATTATATCCCAACCTGTTTGACTGGCAACCGTCATAATTATAAAACTCAGATCCGGCAACTGCAGTGGCACTCTCTGAGTCAACCACCGAATGTTTGCCCCAGTCTGAATCTCTTGCTACACTAGATAGACAAGAGAACGTGTAAATCGAGCAATTCATGGATTGCTGAAAAGTTGCCGTCGAAGAGAAGCTTCTCCAAGAACGAAGCGACTCTGAGAGAGTTCTTCACCTTACTATCCACGCGCGTGGATGTAGCTAGGGCTGCGTCACGTCTAACCAACTCCAAGCAGCCACTGAAGGGCGGAGTTATACGTGAACAAACTACTGCCCTCAAAAGAAACCACATTGAGGATAATATCCCGGAATTCTTTCTCTTGAAGACGTAATGAAAACGCCTCAGTAAGGTGGATTACGTAAGATAAAGCGTCTAAGTTAAGTCTATTAGACATCATTGTCGTTTCCAACATTGTGGTTGGAAAAGACATAGACGGCGAAAAAGAATATTTCCAGTCTTTAACCACGCCGTCTAGACCATATAAACTCTCGGTATGCCCTGTTCTGCCAAAATAAAATATTCGTATAAATGATAAAAGGCAGAAATGAGCATTGCGGACAAGAAACTAAACTATCATGCTTGGTAGCAGGCTTATATAAATATATAGCGTCGATAAATAATACACATGTTCTAATGACATTATTGGACTGTGTCGGTAAGTCAGGGACAATGTCCCTGAACCGTTCCAAAATTCCGTGTCCAATGACGCTATAAGTCTCTTATCCAACATCGCAGCAATGTAGTCCGAAATAACAATCACTGGAAGATAATGCCGGAAGATATGTATGGCAGCTTCCGAAGCTACGAAAGGGAGAACTCGAAATCTTTCGAATCCCTTTTGCCATCCTGTCGGACCCTATAAAGCGTTCTTTCGTCCGTACCTGATGCAACCGCGGACCGCACCGACCCAGCGCCGTCAGATAATTCCTGATTCGACCAAGAAACTGTCGATTGCTGAGATGCTGCGAAAAACTGTGCTAACTCGGATAGCACGTCCGTCACTGAGGCCTGTGGAGAAGCGGTCCTACGATGCATTGCCGCTGGAAGCTCCGTGATCGTTACCCCGTACATACTACTAATATGTGAGCGAACGGAGTGTATAGGCCTCGTGTCCCTTGGCTACCGGATGGCGTGACCTGTTCGCCGTGGAATCACTGAATGACGAAACTGATCGGATACTCGAGGTCACGTAGCCAATGTGCGGTCGTGTGCACTGCTGTGAGGATGAGGAAGCATTATCGACAGTCTCTCGGACTGTCAATATAACAGAGCGTCCCGAGCGACGGACATATGCTCCGAATGTAAAATATCTGAACCACAACATGCGGTCCCCTATGTTGTTGGATGAGAGAGGGACCTCTCTCGCTCACAGCCCGGACGGACCTGGACAAGCCAGGAACCGGACTAACAGGCTTCCTCCGATCTGTCCTCAATCTGCCGTCACTGGGTGAGTACTAAAGTAATTATAGTGCTCGCATCACCCAAATCTCCTTCCTAGACCGCAACGGACGAACCCGGCAGCCGAACCATTCGATGAATGTACGCTACACTGGGTGAGCTAGCAAATGTCACTCCGTCGATCCTACAAGGGACCTCTTAGGCGATAGACATATTCCATGAGCACTTATTGCCGCTAGCTCTTCATTAACTATGACGACAGAGGCACACTTTTGAAAGACATCTCCGTAACTTTGCGAACAAGAAACCAGAAATGCTTGGTAATAGCAAGCATATAATAATAAATATATAGCGTCGTTCAATAATTCGAAAGTTTGTGTGACATTATTGGACTATGTCGGAACTGAGGGACGAAGTCCCTGAACCGAACCAAAAATTTCTAAGTCCACCGACGCTATCAGTTTTTTATCCGGCATCGCAGCATTCTGGTCCGACGAAAGAACCTGTAGAAGATCAAGTCAGATGACATACACAACAGCATATGTTGTTCCGAAAGGGAAAGCTCGAAATCCTCCGAATCCCTTTTGGTATCCCGTCGGACCAGATGAAATTTTCGGACGTCCGTACCCGCTTCCGCGGGGCCAGATGTTGTTGTACGAGAGAGGGGCCTCTCTCGCTCGCCGTCGGGATGGACCAGAATGAGCTATGAACCGGACTAAAAGGCTTCCTCCGTTCTCCCTCTAATCCGCCGTCACTGGGTGTGCATTTGGTTGATTTATAGTGCTCGCATCACCCCAAAACTCCTTCTAGACCGCAACGGACGAACCCGGCTGCCGAACCATTCGATGAATGGACGCTACACCGGGCGAGCTAGCGGACCTCAAAGGCCGTCGAACCTACTAGGGTCCTCTTAGGCAATTGGCGTATTTACATGAGCACTTTTACACTAGCCCTTCATTAATTGTGACGACGGAGGCACACTGTTGGAAGACATCACAGATACATCACCCTAATCTTGATCGTCTGAAATAGAAATTGATAAAGTAGAGTGACCCTGCGGGGAAAGGACCAGAATGTCCAATTCCCCACTAACATACCGTGACATACGCTTCCCATGTTGTCATCGAAATCATCAGATACAGAACAGGAGTTAATGCGAGTACACTGACCACATAAAGATTGATTATAAAAGTCAGAGGAAGACTTCCTCTTATTACAATTGATCAAAATCCTTTCAATGTGAAAAGAAAACAAGTCCTGGTACTCGCACCAACCCCTGACAATCAAAATACATAATAATAATATGATCCATTAACATAGAAAAAATAACTGAAATCAAAATATTTTGAAAAAATATTTTTTCAGAACAGCCCAAGTTTCTGAAAAGTAACGTTAAGCCCCAATGGATCCCAAGCCAAAGTGTGGACAAAAATTTTAAAAATATTTTAAACAATTTATGCAACACTTACGAACAATAATAATGTATCTAGTTATGATTAAATTAACATCAGATATTATTTTCAAGAAATCCCCCCCTCACACAGAGGGCTGTTGTAAATGTAAACAATGAGTGTAAAAACACTAAAATAAGACTCCAGGCACCCAGGCCCGAAATCAGTTACCAAAAATACACTATCTGATGCAAAACAGAGACTTCCAGGGAAGAAACTGCAGAACATCAGATGGCAGATGCAGAACACAATGCCTAACCACCCGTAGGTGAAGACGTAAACATGGGGAAAAGAACAGAATTCATTCTGTTATTCAGCTAAAACTCCCAAGAACTTTTAGTAATAATAATTACAGAAACTATGCCAAAAGCATAGGAGAATAGCAAGAGGGGAATTAAAGGAAAGGGAGAGAGGAAAACACTGAAAAATCAGTGTAACTAAATAACAAGAATGACAACAAAATGGCTGCTGCCTCGAAAATAGGTAACTTAACATAATTTCATTAAAAAATTTTAAGTTACAGCCCTGATAATATTCTGTCACACATTTTTCCTCTCCTCCTTCTCTATCCTCCTTAGAATCACCATTTCACTAATATTTATGTATCTGGCATCATTTAAACTGAGATTTACAAGCACAAAGATCAGTCAGAGGTTAACTGATGAAGGGCCAAACTTAGAATGATTAATGGCGCCAATTTCGGAACGTCCTTGACACTGCGCATGCGCAGTGGAGGTGAAGTGTGGAGGGCCATTCAGGACATGTTTTCTTTGGTTTTAGATGCAAATTTTGGGGATTGGGGGGCAAAATTTGTGTTTGGCCCTATATTTTAAGAGTTAGCACCAGCTATGTCTGGGTCATTGGTACAGTATAAAAATATAATATTTTTTCAACGGCTGAATTTGTATATTACGTGGGCAGATGCGGCCGATTCATTGGGTAAAGGGTTAAAAGATTTTTAAAAATATATAATTAAATTAACAAATTTTTATATCCTTCGCCCAACTTAATTACATTTGTGTATTCCAAATTAATGAATAGCCCATTAAAAATTATTATAATCTCTGAATTTGTTTTTTATAAACTTACATCAGTTTCTGAGAGTCCTGATGACTTTATGAGTGTGTTTCGAATCTCTTCTTTTTGCATTTTCTTCATATGAGCCTGAAAGTTGAAAAAAAAAATTGAGTTCATTCACTCCACCAATAATTTTCTACTGATACAGTATAGTCACTGTGGATTGTTCACAATCCATGCCAGGGCATTGATATCCCTGCATGCGTTTACCACGGAGCGCGGAGGCTCAGTAGGTAGAGGCGCAGACTGCAAGCCGAGAGGTCCTCGGTTCGAATCCCACCTGCGGCAACCACGTTGTATCCTTGGGCAAGACACTTCATCTCCATTGCCCGTATGGGGGCATGGTGGCATCGTGTACTAAGGCGTACTGCACGTCGATGGTGCACTTGTCTTCAACCAATGCTAACCCTGCTTGTGTGGAGTTAGTATGTTGGGGAGCTGACAGTTGCTCGCCATTGCTCGGTGGTTCTCTCCAGGTACTCTGGCTTCCTCCACCTGTAAAACTGTCACAGTCATGATTAGCCATTGTGCATAAATATGTGACCTTAAACACCAATAAATAAATAAATAAATAATGCGTTTACCAGGGAATAAAAATCATCATCAGCAAAATTTTAATTAATGAAGCACCAGGTTGAACCTGTTGCTTCATTAATTAAATTTTTTTGGTTATTCCGATAATTAGTGTTTGGAATCTGATATTATTACGTCCGAGGAAATATTACTCACCCGTGGAAAGTGAGCAGTCCATGGTGGCTGTACTGTAGACTTGGGTAGTTTTTTTTGTTTTCCAGTTTGGTTCCAGGTTTAGCATTATCTGCAATCCTTTCAGACTGGTTTGTGTAAGAGGTTAGTATGAACCCAATAATACAGTGGAACCCTGTTAATTGAAAAGTCACTTTGCCAGTGAAAACTATTCAATTAACACGAGTATTCAATTAACAGGGATTGTGTCATTTTCCTGTATTCTAGAGATAAACTTAGCATTTATTCTATTATATTTTGGTTGACAGAGCTCCCTGAGCTCTGTCAAACAAGATATAATAGATTAAATGCCTGTATTGAATGTACTAAGGCCAAATAGGTCAATAAACAAAGGAAAACTGGGGAGAGTCAGGGTAATTTCTCAACAGGTTGCAAGATTTTTTATTCAATTAACAGGAGTTTACTCTATAATCTATATTCAATTAACAGGTCAAATTTGTACTGGAGGTATGGTAAATGGTTTTGTGTTGGGAAATTATATTCGAATAACAGGGATATACAATTAAGAGATATCCAATTAAGTGGGCTCCACTGTAATACCTGGAACTGTTTTCAAGTCAATCAATTGTCATCCTGATATGTTAGACATGTTTTCGTTTGAATCTTGTAATATCCAAGAATACCTTGTTTCATGATCATTTGGGGGGCGCGGTGGCTCAGTTGGTAGAGGTGCAGGCTGCAAGCCGAGAGGTCCTCGGTTCGAATCCCACCTGCGGCAACCGCGTTGTGTCCTTGGACAAGACACTTCACCCCGATTGCCTACATGGGGGCACGATGACGCTGTGTACTGAAGCGTACTGCACGTCGATGGTGCGAATGTCTTCAACCAATCTAACCCTACCTGTGCTGCGGTGCAGAGTTCAGAGTTTCGATGTTGGAGAGCTGACAGCTGCTCGTCGTTGCTCGGTGGTTCTCTCTGGGTACTCCGGCTTCCTCCACCCGTAAAACTGTCACGGTCACGATTAGCCATTGTGCATAAGTATGTGACCTTAAACACCAATAAATAAATAAATAAGTTTCGTGATCATTTTGTATGATGGAGGGTAGGCAAAGTAAAAATGACAGAAAACAACTCACCAATTTATTATTGTATTCTGACTGCAGCTTATCCATCTCTTTCTCTAAACTTTCAGGGTCCTTGTTAAGTTTTGGATTATGTTTTAGTTCCTGTATTTATAAGAAAGACAATCATTAAGGGTACATTATTTTAACCTTCTCAGTGTGGAGTTCAATTTCAAATGTTATTTCAGATTGAAGCATTCTTGCATTCTACACATTCCATAACTTTCAATATTAACTCTTTACCTAACATGAAAAGCAGATGACACTTGCAAAAATAATTCTTGAATAACTAATTTTTTTCATTTTTTGTCTCAAAAACATAGACTATGACCCCTCATTGGAATGAGTTCGATGGGCTCGTTCCAACAAGGGGTTATAACCTATGTTTTTGAGACAAAAAATGAAAAAAAATAATGAAAATTAATTGGCGATTTTTGAGAATAGCGCTGGCTGGTTTTGGCCATTACGTTGGGTAAAAGGTTAACTAATGGTTTTTAGTGGTCAATTTAACTCGTAAAGTGTTAAATTATTTTTGGTCATTAAAATTTGTTCACATGTGTTTGTTTTGTTACAACTTATGGGAGAATGTCAATTGGTACTCTCCCAGAAATTGTAACAAGGAAATCCTAAACAGACGAAACTAGAGGTACTGTGAGCAAGCTTACAAAGTGATACCCCCCCCCCCTCCCCCCCCCCCCCGGCACGCACCTCAGTTGTAGCCTTTTTGATACATTAAAATGTGTAAGTTAGATTATCTCCCATTGGAAATGTCAGAACGGAATTATATTGCTTCATGCACATCTTCATATGGAGTTCTTCCATTGTGTAAAGTTTCATGAAAATTCTTCAAACGGTTTAGGAGGAATTGCGCTTATAAGGATGGACAGACGGATGGACAAACAGACGGACGGACAGGGTGATTCCTATATACCCCCCAAACTTTGTTTTTGGGGGGTATAATAATTTCACTTCAAAAATAAAGCGAAGCACATTCACTGAATATGAGGCCTTTAATGTGTGGTACATGTACCTGTACTTCAGAGTAAAGCCCAAATATGGGCTTCCAGCACTCTACAAGTTAATACAGCTTAACCCTATTAATTGAATAGAAACTTTGCCAGTGAAGATTAGTTAATTAACAGAAATATTAAATTAACATGAATTTGATCACTTTCCTGTATTTTAGAGATAAACTGAGCATCTATTCTTTTATATCTTGTTTGACAAAGCTCTCAAGCTCTGTCAAACAAAATATAATAGTGCTGGGAGGTTATGATATTTTTTCACGGTTTCGGTTTCTAGTTTTTTTTAAAAAAGACTTTACTCTGGTTTCGGTTTCAGTTTTTTTTAGAGAAAAATATTCAAGTATTAAACACTGTAAACACTTGGGTTTTTTCCTAAATATTAGCTATAATAAAAGTTCAAAGTGCAAGTACCTTCTCCTCACTCTACAATTATGAGAATATATATAGTGCAGCACATGTACAGTGAACCATTAATCCAGAAGACAATGAAGATTGTTCACAGAGCCCTGGATATTAAATTGAATAGCATTGGCAGCCTCCCCCCCCCACCCTTCCCCCCCCCCCACACACACACACACACACACACACACACACACACCAAGACAAGAGGAAAATGCTGTGGTAGCAATGCACAACTTGGGTAAAAAAAGCTGAAGATGTAAATAAAATTCATTCATTTGTCATTTGAAAGAAATTTTATTTAATACGTAAATACGATTATATTATGGGACCAAAAAAGTTATTAATTAGGCCCACCGGGCTCTGATTTTTTTCTGCCTCTTTTATTTAACACTTTACACAAAGTGACAGCATTCAAGATTGTGCAGTTAAATAACCATGCATGTCCCAACTGATGATTATCTCACATTCAGGTTGGTTGGTGTTTTTAAATAACCGAAACCGAGTTATATTTTTGGTTCACCTCCCAGAACTAAAATATAATAGATTAAATGCCTGCCGTTGATGTACTGAGGCAAAATTGGGTAATATACAAGGGTAAATTTGCGGTTGTCAGGGTGATTATTACAAAACTTTTTATTGAATTAACAGGAGTTTACCCTATAACCTATATGCAATTAACTCGGCAAATTTGCACTGAAAGTATGTTAAATGGTTTTGTGTTTGGAAATTATATTCAAATACCAGGGATATTCAATTAAAAGATATCCAATTAAGTGGGCTCCTCTGTAACTGTTCTCGTCCACTGAAGACTTTCCAATGCACATTAAAAAAAACTTTAAGACCATATGGTTCCTTTGGTAACTTTGACTCAGAGTTCAAAATGAACTGAAATGTTTTGCCACAACTGAACATGTATTCATTCAGCAAACGATGCTAGAGTCATAATGCAAAATGTAAAAAAAAGGTTTTAAGTGAAACAAGTGCCACAACTCTCATCTGAATGTATGGACAAAATCCGCAAAAGGTGGATGTCTTCTCCCCAATGCTAGTCTCTTATCATACCAAAAGACATCAAAATCTGAATACTAATGACAGAGTAATAATGTAAAACGTTCACAGAGAAAGTTTTTCTTAGTGTAACAAGATCCTTAACTCTGGTAGGAATATACAGACGAAACCAGTGAGCTGTGGATATCATGTCCCCCATGCTGGTCTATTAATATATCAAACGAAATGAAAATCCCACAACCGATGCCAAAGTTATAACGCAAAATGTTCATTTTATTATTTTTCTAACGCCTACAAGTGCCATAACTCTGGTATGAATGTGTGGACAAAACCGGCGATTTGTGGATATCATTTTCTCCATGCTGGTCTATCATCATACCAAAGGACATCATAATCTGACAACCAATGCCAGAGTTATAATACAAAATGTTTGTATGATGTACATACAGACGGACAGAGACCTCAACTATATACTCACCGAACCTCCTAAGGAGGTCGAGGGCAAAATAAACTAGATGAGTCAGTATGAAATTATATCTTACCTCCTAAAAGTATCTGGAATTTCATTGGTTCAAAGACGTTACATGCAGACTGCATATAAAACTATATACTGCCTGTCACCATCAATATACGCCGATAGCTATGGGTAATCTCCCCTTTGTTCATTGATTATTCAAAATGGCGGCAGCCGATAAACGCTTCAAGGTGAAAGATTGAGTTTTGGAAGCCCATATTTGGTCTGAAGTGCAGGTTAGGCAACTTAAAAGGCTTCATATTCTGTGGATGTGTGTCATGTTACCTTCGAAATGAAACTGTTTGGTATGCATGAATTTGCTATGTCACAATTTATGGGAGAGTGCCTCTCCCATAAATTGTAACAAGGCAAAGACACGCGAACACATTGTGAGAATTCTCTCATTCAATTTTGATCACTGTTGTTATTAGTTCTGTGCATCGATTCAGCAGTCGGTAAGATATATTCATTACACAGTTTGTTGGTGGCTTCGCTCTCGTCCAAAATGAAATTAACTGACACCATATATACCACAGTAGGCCACCAACAAACTGTGTAAACTCCAGAAAACTGATTCTCTTGAGTTTTCACATCATAAACATCATCCGACTGGGCTCAAACTGGAACTCAATTTGTAGGTACAGTGGATCCCTGTTAGTTGAATACCGGTAGCCACTTTTCCAATGAAAATGATTCAATTAACAGGAGTATTCAATTAACAGGGATTGTGTCATTTTCCTTATTCTAGGGATAAACTTAGCATTTATTCTATTATATCTTGTTTGACAGAGCTCCATGAGCTCCGTCAAACAAGATATAATAGATTAAATACCTGTATTGGATGTACTGAGGCCAAATAGGTCTATAAATAAAGGAAAACTGGGGAGATTCGGGGTAACTTGTCGACAGGTTACAAGATTTTTTATTCAATTAACAAGAGTTTACTCTATAACCTATATTCAATTAACAGATCAAATTTGTACTGGAGGTATAGTAAATGGTTTTGTGTTGGGAAATTATATTCAATTAACAGGGTTATTCAGTTAAGAGATATCCAATTAAGTGGGCTCCATTGTATTAAAAATCAGCCACTTATCTCAATGTAGGAAAACAAATTTTGGAAAACTGTTATTTTGGAATGATGGATGGACAAGGGTAACACTATATGCCCCAGCCATTTTATGGTGGGGCATAAAAAATGTGAAAATTAACCACTTACTTCCTCAGCTGTGTTCATCTCCCTATCGCATATGTTTTTCATGTCTTTGGTGTCTTCTTCAATTTTCTTCATAAATGAGTCATAAAATGCTTCGTCCATCTTCTTTTTAGACACATATTTTGCAAGTAAAATACCAAGGGATCGGAGAAATATCTAAAACAAAATAAGGGAACAAGAAGCTGATGAATGAGATCATCAAAGTTTTAAAAACAGGTTTTGAGCATGTTCTTAAGTTTTGATAATTTTGGTTCATCAGAATTTGTTTGGAATTGTTAGAAATTATTGGAGAGTACAAATAAAATTTGATAATAAAAACAACCCCATATGAACAAAGCATGTCCACAGAATCTGAAGCCAGTACAGTGATCAATACAGGAGGCATGAGGGTCCCGAGTATCAATTTTGGATCATTTTTCCCACAATTTAAAACCTGGAAATTCCCAATTCCTCCTTCTTGTGTGTATATACAGTACGACTACTTTGGATTGGTCCCTTTCCACAGGTGGGCAGTATTTGCATGGACACAATAATATAATATTAGGTTCCAAAGAGGCCTGAAAATAAGCAGTCTAACATTTGCAGCATGAGGTCCCCAGAGGGTGAATTTTTGATGCTATCCCATACAGTGGGCCAATTTATCCTCTGAGTACCTCTTTCTGTTTAGTTTTGAGATCTTGATTCAGATTGAGGTTCATAAGAGGGTAAATTTATTGATGCTACCCTGCTCTACATGGTAGCATCACTAAATTCACCCTCTGAGTCTGAGAACCTCATTTTGCAGATGAAAGTCTGCTTATTTTCTGGCTTGGTTCCAAACAATATTTATCAGAATAATCCTCAAAAATTTAATTAATGAAGCCTTCTTGCACTCAAGGGACAAAATACACCACCACCCATGCTCTTCTGCTATTCTGTAGATTATGAGGCCTAAAACATAAAAAAAAATCCCCAAATATGAACTTTTGATGGCAAATAAATAATTACAAAAAGAAAACCAAAAAAGCTTGCCCACATGGAATTTTACAAAAAATGTTCTGAGAAACAGAAGACCTACTTTGTGGTGCTTAAACTAAATACTTCATTGTGTGTCTTGAGGTTAAATAGGTCTTTACACAAGAGGAATTGAGTGGTTGTTGAGGTAATTCTTCCATAGTTCACATGGCATTTTATTCAATTAACAGGAGCTTACGCTATAATTTATATGCAGGAATCAAGTCAAATTTATACTGATAGCATGGTAAATGGTTTGGTGTTTGTAAGTTATATGCAAGTAACTGGGTTATTCAATTAATAAGCATTCAATTAAGTTGACTCCACTGTATTTCAGACTAGAACAACATACCTAAGGACTTGTAATCCAAACTGGTAATCATCAAAATGACACCATGACATTTAGTGACTGCTGTATTGACTGAACATCATGTGTATTGAGTAATCACATCATTACCTGATTACATAACATTGAATACAACAGACTTCAGAAGTGTTGAAACAAATAGCGAAAATAATATACAAATTCAGCAGCTGAAACAAATTATTTTTTAAAAAATTTCAACAAAATCATATTGGAATTAGCTCGTTGAAATTTTTTCAATTTTAAAAGAAATAATAATTAAGCCTAAAAAAAGTTAAAAAATCTGTTTCTCAGGCCCCTCCCGTCTGGTCCTTTTGGCTGCCGCATGTTCTCTTTTAATAACAATTAAAAAAAAAAAAATTAAATGGTTTATGTCTGATATTTGATCCAAGCCAATAAAAATGATAAATTTATTGCACTCAAAGGACGAAATACACCACCACCCATGCAATTCTGTAGATTATGAGGCCTAATACATAAAACAAACCAAGAACAAGAACTTTTGATGGCAAAGAAATAATTACAAAAATAAAAAATAAAATACAAAAATGCCGGCCCATATGCAATTTTACAAAAAATGGGCCTTACAATAATAAATTTTTGATACCTTGTGAATTGGGTAAAGAGTTAAATTGTCATGAGAGATGAGCTGAAGATGGAAAAGTTTACTTTATCCACAATCAACAACAGTCAAGATTAGTGCTGAAATGGTTAATTGGATAACCGGTTTGAAACCGGTTACCTACCTAACCAATTAAAAAAAAACGTCAATCGGTTATTCGAAATACCGATAGTAGTCGTCATTCCAGGGTTAAAATGTAGTAAATCTGCCACTTCTTCTTTGAGATAGATTACACCTCGAAGCAACTCTGTATATATAGAGAAATAATCGACTTTGGTGTTCAAGACTTCGTTAATGATCGACAATTTCCATGAATACTGAGTAACCGCAGAAACTATTCCGCAGTATGTATACAAATGAACGTTGTCGAGTACTCGACAACATTTGTTTATATACATACTACGGAAAAGTTTCTGAGAATACTGCTTTCCAATTCCTATAGTTTTGATCCCAGATTCGGTGAAATAATGGCTGCGGTTAACCGTATATTATCCAGTTATAACTCTTGGTTAGTCGGCTGTGTAAATGAGCCAACCGTTTCAGCCCCAGTCAAGATACAGAAAAGTCTAAAAAGTATCATAAATCTCGTAAGAGACTAAACTCACAACATCTCTTTCCTCATCCAGTGTTTTTTCCATGGCAAGAATGGCATCCATATCTTGTTCATTTAGTTCTGTGTCAACAGCAACACTAAAATTAATGAATTGTACTATTTTCTTATATAAAAACAAGTACATGCTAAACAGAATATAGTATAACAATATGTAAATTACACATATGCAAGCCAGAAAATAAGCAGACTGTCATCTACAAAATGAGGTCCCCAGGGGGTGAATTTAGTGATGCTACCCTGCACAGCAGGGTAGCATCACTAAATCTACCCTCTGTGAACCTCAATCTGAATCAGGGTCTCAAAACTAAACAGAAAGAGGTACCGGGAAGATAAATTGGCCAACTGTATGGGATAGCATCATCAAATTCACCCCCTGGGGACCTCATTCTGCAAATGTCAGACGGCTTATTTTCAGGCCTGCACATATGTTCTTACTCCTTTTCTTGAAACAATTACAACTTTCAGTACATCATATGAATAGAGCTGGGTGGGTTTTTTATTTTTCAGTTTGGTTGCCATTTTTGCAAGGGTTAAGTACAGCAAGCAGTACTGTTTCAGTTTCATGCATCATTGGTTTCAATAAACGCAACCAAGACTTGCCTGGAAACAACTGCAAAGCTTCAGGATGCAAAATATTAATAACAAGCTATTGATTGAAAATGTGAAACAGTGACATTGCACTAAACTGTTTGAAGAATTAAAGGTGTAACTTTGAAAACAAAAAAACTTTAACCAAAAACTTGAACCTGGAAGTTGCAAGTTAAATTGCCACACAAAAAGAGTTAAATATTTCCCAAAATAACATGAAACATAATGAGAATGAGACAATCAAAAGTAATTAATATTAATTTAAAAGAAAAAAAAACTTTAACCTTGACTAAAAAACTTGAACCAAAACTCTAAATGTTAACAGATGGACAGACGGGCAGACAGACGAAAGACATACAAAAGTCATGACTATAGCCCAGACTGTAAACAGTCAGACTAATTAATGAAGTGATGGGTTGTACCCCGTACTTCAGTAATTAAATTTAAGATAATTATTTCTATAATTAGTGGTTGGAATGTAATGTTATTGCAAAAATCTGTGGAAAGTGACCAGTCCACGGCGACCATACTGTATGGTTTCATTTTTGGAATTCATTAAAAAAAAAAAACGTTTCTCAATCCATTCCAATGAGGGGTTATAAGCTGTAAGTAAGTCTTGGCTGCTTATTATTTCAGCCAAGACTTGCCAGGAAACATCTGCAAAGCTACAGGATGCAAACTGTCAATAACATTATAACAAGCTGTGAATTGAAAAAAAGAATATGTTTTAATTTTTGGATATCACTAAAAAAAATCGCGACATTGACACTCTAGCTGCGACGGGTGGTGCAATCTCACAAAATTCTAAGTTCATCAAGGGCCATAACTCCAAAAAAAAATATTTGGGACACCACATGCATTGAACAGTGGCTAGACATCAATAAGATACACTTACATGCCAAATATAAAGTCATTCCATGAAGTATTTCAAAAGGTATTGAGTTTTGAAACTCGTTGGTCACAGACATTTGAAACTAGTTGGTCACAGACCGACCGACAGAAAGACCGACAGACCTACATTGCCACTTATAGAGCTGCTAGTCGCAGCTAAAATCTTTCCACAATCCATTCCAAGGAGGGGTCATAAGCTGTGTTTGAATGGTTTTTGAGAATAATACCGACTGGTTTGGGCCATTATGTTGGGTACAGAGTTGAAAAAGAGGATATTTACACTAAGTTCAAATTAACAGTGCATAGGGTTAGTTACTCAATTATTATTACTTTCCAAAGAGTGATTTACTGGGATATCCGGTGTGCCACGATATCTTCCCCCCTGGATATCTTCCCCCTGGGGGAAGATAACCTAGGTTATCTTCCCCCCGGGGGGAAAATAACTTAGGTTATCTTCCCCCACCCTGGATATCTTCCCCCCACCTCAAAAATAAAATATAAAAAGAACTGAACAAAAAGATAAAGATAAGAACATTTATTTATGGAATTTTCATTGAAATTAACACAAAAAAGTGGTTCAACTCTTTAATATATAAATGACCAGTGAATAGAAAATAGGCAATCTCAGAAGCAACTATTTCACAAATATCAATAGGTTTTTTTACACCGTGGGGCCAGCCGTAACAAAGTCCAAACAATGGCTGCAAAAGGTTCTATGAATGTCTATTGGGTGTTTGACATGGGTGGGGGGGGGGGGGGATATCCAGGCCTGGTTATCTTCCCCTCCCACCCATGTCAAAAAATATAGAACAAATTAAAAACAGTTTCAACTTGGCTTATGCCATTTCATCATCAAATAATGTCAAATCAATCAAAAAAATTTTTTTGTCATGGGTGGGGGGAGATATCCAGGGTGGGTGGGTGGGTGGGTAATAACCTAGGATATCTCCCCCCCCCCCCCCAAGGGGGAAAGATATCCAGGGGGGGGGGGGGGGAGATATCCTGCTACACTGGGTTTGATTATAAACGATAACTTCACAAGTGAATTATGCAATCAACAATTGTGTCATGTATCCGTGCGCGCAAACGAAGATGCTTTGCTGTGGGTGTAATGGGGACTTCATTGTTTTTTCATATTTTTAACCCTTTACCTAACATGAAAAGTAGACGACACTTGCAAAAAAAAATTCTTAAATTACTTTATTTTCATTTTTTGTCTCAAAAACGTATGTTATGACCCCTCATTGGAACGAGCTCATCGATGGAATAATGAAATAGCGCTGGCCATTACGTTAGGTAAAGGGTTACATAATATAATTATCGTTAATAATAATAAGTAATAAACAGAGTAATCGCTTGACTGGACTGGTTACGTGAAATAATTCATTCGAGGCGAGGGACTGTATTGTAAAACACTCGTGCGCATCCGAACACTGGTGTTTGTACAACAACCCTCACCTCTCATGAATTATTTCACGTAACTAGTCAAGCGATTACTCTCTATACAATGCACGGAGATTTAGTTACAATAAAAGATTGGTAACTACATATCACACACTACATGCAAATGTACAGTACATTGAGAGTGTATTATCACTAAATCACCCACAGAGTGGAGATTCCACCCAAGCAATAATTGCAAATTTGTTGCAAAGCACAACAAGCACAAGCAAAGTTTCAGCCAATGGACCTCCGGGTTAAACCCGGAGGTCCATTGGCTGAAACGTTGCATGTGTTTTTAGGCACAAGCAAAGATTCAGCCAATGGACCTCTGGGTTAAACCCGGAGGTCCATTGGCTGAAACGTTGCTTGTGTTTTTAGGCAATATATACAAAATTTGAAAGTTATAGTTTGGGTGATAACTCCACTCCTCAGTTGATTTAGTTACAATCCACTCTCCAGGTACTGTACACTCACTAAGTCTGTGCAATGCAAAGGGTTAATTGCACAATAGAGATGATGTTATTTATAACCAGAAAGAAAACAGTGACTAACCTTGTACATTGCACTGACTTAGGCTGTAAAACTGAACAGGTTTAGTTGGTTACATGTTACATAGGGTGCAAATTTCAAGGAACTGACGGAACTACTTTCAATGGATTGTGGAACTTTTTTTAAAGTGAATTCCAATGAATGTGTCAATGACACTGTAGCTTAAATTCACTGTGTGTAGTGTTTGATAAAAAGGATAATGTTCAATGTTTATGAAAGGTTTATGAAATAAGACAAGTTTTGTGATAATTGAGAATATGTTAAGTTCTGTACCGTACATGCTATGTTTTCAACAAGAATAAGTGAGGTGTAGACTGTACTAAAGAACTGAGGCCTGCGTTTATGTGGCCCTCACAATTGGAAATACTTATACTGGATTGTGGAAATGTTTTTAAACAGAATTCCAAAAATAAAAATATATCCTATTTTCTATTAAAAGTTTGTGTTTGTTGATCTACCAACCAACAGACTTTCCGACCAACAGGCAGACATTGCCACGTACAGAGCTGCTTGTCACAGATAATAAGAAGATAATCTAGGGATTAATTTGAATTCACCCTACATAGATATTCTAATAAACAGAATACAAGTGTATATAGTCAGCTTAAACATTCACTTACCCTTCTGGCTGTAATAAAACATCTATCACTCCACGACTGAAGGAAGTAATAAGGAGAGTGAGCTTAAACAGTCACTTACCCTTCTGGCTGTAATAAAACATCTATCATTCCTTGACTCAAGGAAGGAATAAGGAGAGTGAGCTTAAACAGTCACTTACCCGTCTGGCTGTAATAAAACATCTATCATTCCTCGACTCTAGGAAGGAATAAGGAGAGTGAGCTTAAACAGTCACTTACCTTTCTGGCTGTAATAAAACATCTATCATTCCTCGACTCAGGGAAGGAATAAGGAGAGTGAGCTTAAACAGTCACTTACCCTTCTGGCTGTAATAAAACATCTATCACTCCACGACTGAAGGAAGTAATAAGGAGAGTGAGCTTAAACAGTCACTTACCCTTCTGGCTGTAATAAAACATCTATCATTCCTTGACTCAAGGAAGGAATAAGGAGAGTGAGCTTAAACAGTCACTTACCCGTCTGGCTGTAATAAAACATCTATCATTCCTCGACTCTAGGAAGGAATAAGGAGAGTGAGCTTAAACAGTCACTTACCTTTCTGGCTGTAATAAAACATCTATCATTCCTCGACTCAGGGAAGGAATAAGGAGAGTGAGCTTAAACAGTCACTTACCCTTCTGGCTGTAATAAAACATCTATCACTCCACGACTGAAGGAAGTAATAAGGAGAGTGAGCTTAAACAGTCACTTACCCTTCTGGCTGTAATAAAACATCTATCATTCCTCCACTCAAGGAAGGAATAAGGAGAGTGAGCTTAAACAGTCACTTACCTTTCTGGCTGTAATAAAACATCTATCATTCTTCGACCCAAAGAAGGAACAGGGAGAGTGAGCTTAAACAGTCACTTACCCTTCTGCCTGTAATAAAACATCTATCATTCCTTGACTCTAGGAAGGAACAAGGAGAGTGAGATGAAACAGTCACTTACCCTTCTGGCTGTAATAAAACATCTATCATTCCTTGACTCTAGGAAGGAACAGGGAGAGGGAGCTTAAACAGTCACTTACATTTCTGGCTGTAATAAAACATCTATCATTCCTCCACTCAAGGAAGGAACAAGGAGAGTGAGCTTCAACAGTCACTTACCCTTCTGGCTGTAATAAAACATCTATCATTCCTCGACTCATGGAAGGATCAAGATCACCTTCTGGCATCTCTTCATCAGACTCAGTATCATCGTCTTCATCTTTTTTCTTCTTTTTTAACTTGGTCCCTCTTTTTCGTTTCTTCTTTTTGTCTATAATTTCTTCAGCAGCTATCAGCTATAATAGAAGTATGCAACAAAAGTTAAAACATTTATAGTAATTTATATATTTTTTATACTTACCAATGACCCAGACTTAGCTGGTGCTAACTCTAACAAAACCAGGGCCAAACACAAATTTTGCCCCCCAATCCCCAAAATTTGCATCCAAAACCAAAAGAAATCATGTCCTATAGGACCTCCATACTTCGCCCCTACTGCGCATGCGCAGTGTCAAGGACGTTCCGAAATTGGCGCCAATTATCATTCTTACTGGCAGTGCCTGGTCAGCGCTATGTACTCAGCGGGGAGGCAAGAGTTCCCAACTCCTGGGAGGGCCATCCCCGTCTGGGTCATTGGTAAGTATAAAAAATATATAAATTACTATAAATTTTTTAACATTTTTATACTGTACCAATGACCCAGACTTAGCTGAATAGTAAAAAGGCTGGAGGGCCTAGGACATAGAGGAAAATCCAATAAGCTCAACTATATAATATAGAGGCAACCCCTTAAGGAGAAAAGGAGTATTAGGCTTTACATGTATCTTTCTTATTTAATGTTGAATTAGAAAGATACAATACCCTTCATAATTGAGCACAATAACATTCATGTTCTCTATTAACATCCAGTATAACCCTTTATACTAATTATTTTTAAAGTAAGCCAATAAATAAAGTTAGTCCAGAGAATTGAGACTCTTTATAATCTTTTAAAAGTGTCCGAGGATTGTATATTAACGCCCGTTTGACACTTGACATATACAAATGCTTCACACCGAGCTACACTTTAAAAATATGACATGAATGAATTTTAACATTAATATTACACTTTAAAACCATCCCGGAAGCGACTCAGAAATACTGACTTTCGAGGAGGCATTCCCTTGCTTTTCACTATAAAGCAGGTGACCTAAGGGAACACCCTCCCCCCCCCTTCCCCTTGCCCTGGGTCAAATAGCCCAGAGCGAAGAGGGCAGCCGGACGGAGTCACTGCCGGAACAGAAAGCCTGCATAACTATAGTTGCAACTGTTTAGTGGATGACATTCTGAGCAACAGATAACGGACCTAAACAATGCAGGTCTCCAGAAATGGACTCAATATTTCTGAGATAAAAATTCGTGAATGTGGATGGCTGAGACCAATAAGCAGCCTTCATTAAATCTGTAACAGCAATACTATTAGCGTAAGCCCAAGAAGTAGCAAGAGCTCTTACTTCATGAGCGGAAATTTAAAGCAGACTGCTGAGAAGAAGATAAACTCTCATAAGCAGTACGGATAGTTAATTGAATCCATCTAGCAATAGAATGGACCGAAATGTCCCTTCTATTAGGCATCAAAGACAGAAAGAAACGTTTTCGTCCCTTTCTGATAAACTGAGATCTCTGTTTATAGATACGTAATGCTCTAACAGGACAGAGTAAAGGCCTACGCCCGTCTGAAGACGGAAGAGCCTTAATGACAATAGGTTCCGGATATTTATTAGGAGCCTGATTCTTAGCTAAAAAACCCACATTAGTAGTGAAGGTGATAGTGTTCCCGACACTACGATAGTGAGAATCATCCACCGACAGTGCATGAAGCTCACTGACTCTTCTAGCAGAAGAGAAAGCTAAGAGAAAAGCTGTCTTATAAGATAAGAATTTGAAATCTACTGTCCCAAGAGGTTCAAATGGCTTTTCCTTCAATTTAAGAAGAACCCAAGCTAAATTCCATTTAGGAATTAACCTAAGAGTTCTGGGTCTATTTATCGAGAAGTTTCTAACCAACTTAGATAAAGAGACATTAGATCCAATTTGTAAACTATCATGATGTGCATAGGTATCAGATAATATAGACCTATAACCCTTAATAGTAACAGGCTGCAGTTTGATTTCGTCAAACAAGTATACTAGAAAGTTTGCAATGTCTGGTATAGAGGGATCGAAAATATCTACAGAATGATCCCTACACCAACGACGAAAAACCTTCCACTTAGCCGCATAGTTTAGCGAAGAGGAGGTCCTCCTACAGTTAGAAATCGCGTCCACTGCTCGTCCTGTAAAGTGCTTGCCATGCAAGAAGGACCGCACAACGGAAAAACGTGAAGGTTGAGACCTTGCGGGTTGTGATGGAGTTGACGCGATTTCCCCTGCGAAAGAAGATCCTCCCGTGGAGGAAGCTTTCGCGGTAGGTCCCACAACAGACACCTGAGTAGATTTATCCACGGTCTCTGTGGAGACAGAGATGCTACCAACAGAATCTTGCAC
This sequence comes from Pictodentalium vernedei, assembly GCA_031216915.1. Classification (NCBI taxonomy): domain Eukaryota; kingdom Metazoa; phylum Mollusca; class Scaphopoda; order Dentaliida; family Dentaliidae; genus Pictodentalium; species Pictodentalium vernedei. The sequence continues at coordinate 20,964,705 of CM062295.1, forward strand.
TGAGATTGTTTTATCTTTAGCAATACTTGCTGAATTAACGGCGCTGGAGGATACGCATATCCTATCATTCCGTCCCAAGAGATCGACAGAGCGTCTACTGCAAATGCTCTTGGATCCGGACACGGAGACACATACGTCTGCAACTGATTGTTGAGATGTGTCGCAAATAAATCTATCATTGGCCGTTCCCATTGGTAGCAAATCTGACTGAATACTTGTTTGTTGAGAGTCCACTCCGACGGCAACAAGCGACCCTTTTCGTGAAAGGGAGTCTGCTAGCACATTCAGACGACCCGGTATGTGACGGACCGAAAGAAGAACCTGATGTTCTAGCGCAAACAGAAGGATTCTTTCCGTTAGATTGAACAACGGAACTGAATGAGTGCCTCCCTGATTCCGTATATACGCCACTACTGTCATATTGTCGGATAGGATTTGGACATGAGCATTGTGAATAATGTCCATCCAATGACGTAACGCAAGACAAATTGACATCATTTCCTTGATGTTTATGTGCTTGCCCAGGAACTGCAGATCCCAAAGACCCTGGCATCTCGAATCCGTTGGGATCAATGATGCACCCCAACCTGTTTGACTGGCATCCGTCATAATAGTAAAACTCGGATCCAGCAACTGCAGCAGAACTCCCTGAGTTAACCACTGAATGTTTGCCCAAGTCTGAATCTCTTGTTTCACTTGATCTGACAAGAGAACGTATATGTCGAGCGAATGAATTTTCACACTCTAATTCTGAGTCAAGAAAATTTGGAGAGGACGCGTGCGTAACCGCCCCATCGGAATGAGATCCGCAGCGGCTCCGCACAGACCTATCAGTCTCATAAATTCTCTCGCTGTGACTTTGTCTGCGTGCAGACAATAGCGAGCGTAACAACTGACTAATTTCGCTCTGGTTAACGGCAGACAAACGAGATTGTTGTGCGTCTCGAAGCTCATTCCCAGATGTGTGAATGACTTGGAGGGCACCAGATCCGACTTCTCCTCGTTTACTATAAAACCGAGACGTCGGAGCAATAGAAGTAGATTCTGAACATCGTTCTGAAGCATTAACTCGTTGCCGTACCTCTGAAGAATGTCGTCCAGGTAGGCCGACGTTACCGCAGACGAATGAGCTCGGAAATAGATCATTACCGAGTTCATTACCCGAGTGAAAGCCCAGGGTGCTACATTCAATCCGAAGCACATCGCCCGGAATTGATACACCACTCCTAGGACTGCGAAGCGTAGATACTTTCTGAATGTCGGATGTACCATGACGTGAAAGTACGCATCTTTGAGATCTATGCTTGTTGCATAATAGCTCACCCGAATACTCGCTCTGACCGACCGAATTGTCTCCATATAAAACTTCAGAGCGACGATCAGCTTGTTTATCCAGCTCAAATCTATGACTGGACGGAACGAGCCATCTGGTTTCGGAACCAGAAACAGATGGCTGTAGAATCCCGGAGTCTCCTGGTTTTCTACGACCTCTACCGCGTTCTTCATTAAAAGAGACTACACCTCTGATAATAGAGCGTCTCTTTTCTGCGGATTTGACTGAAGTTGAGTCCATTTTGGACTTCGAGTTAATGGAGGCTTTCGTTTGAAGGATATCTTTAGACCTTCCGAAGTCACTCCTCTCACCCAAGGGTCGTCCGTAATCGACGCCCATTCTTGTGAAAAGCTTGACAACCTTCCGCCAACCGGTACGCGATAGAGGTTTAAGCCATCACCTCCTGAACCTGCGAGGCCTGCGGTAGGAGAAACCACGTCCTCCATGACCCGCACCTCGTCCCGTCGATCTCGGGGCGTCCGACCGGTTGTCCCGGCCCGAAGGACGTCCCGAACGTGAGTCGCTACCCTGACGGTCTCTCGAATAAGACCAAGAGGACGCACCGGAACCTCTATAGGAACCTCTCTTGGGCGCATTAGACCCAGAAGTGCCTGTCTTATTCTTGTCTGCCGTATCCGACTTCTTAGAAGCAGATTTGAACAACAGAGAATCCGAAGCTTTCTTTGTAATTTTAACATAAATAGCAGAAAGCTTGCCGTCAAAGAGAAGTTCTCCGGAGACCGAAGCGACTCTGAGAGAGTTCTTCACCTTAGTATCCACGAGTGTGGATGTAGCTAGGGCTGCGTCACGTCTAACCAACTCCAGGTTTGCCACTGAAAGGGCGGAGTTACACGTGGAATAAGCTACTGCCCTTGAAAGAAGTCTTAAAGAGGATTGTATATCCTGAAATTCTTTCCCTTGAAGGCGCAGTGATAACGCCTTAGTAAGATGATCTGCGTAAGATAAGGCATCTAAACTGGCTCTGTCAGACGAAATAGCTGTTTCCAACACCGCGGTTGGAATAGACGCCGACGACGGTAATGATAGCTCTAAGTCTTCCGCCTCGTCGTCCATACGCAGAGGAACTCTCGGAATACCCTGTCCTGCCGTGTCGAATTTATTCCTTGCATTAATGAAAGGCAGGTTGAGAGTATTGGCGGACAAGAAACCTGCTTTCCCCGTTTTGGAAGCAAGTTTAAATATAGCGTCGTTCAATAATTCAAATGTTCTTGCAACATTATTGGACTGAGACGGAAACTCGGGAGCGATGTCCCTGAACCGCTCAAAAAATTCAGAGTCCAATGACGCTATAATCCTCTTGTCCGGAACCGCAGCAGTCTGGCCCGACGGAACAACTTGACGGAGAAAGTGCCGGATGAAGTCCACGGCAGCTTTATGTTGTTCCGAAAGGGATAGCTCCAAGTCATCCGTATCCCTTTCACCATCCGGTCGGACCTCATGATGCTCCCGGTCGTCCGCCCCCGATGCTTCGGTGGAGCATACCGACCCAGCGCCGTCGGATAATTCCCGATCCGACACCGTTTCTGTCAGCTGCTGGGATGCTGCGATAAGTTGTGCTATCTGCACAAGTACGTCCGGCATCGAGGCCTGCGGAGGCGCAGTCTTTCGCTGCTTTGCCGAGGACAGCTCCGCATCTGATGGCTCCCGATACTTTTCCTATGCGAACGTCCGGAGTCCATCGGCCTCGTGTCCCTGGCTGCCGGATGGTGTGACCTGGTCGCTGAAGAATCCCTGATCGGCGAAGCTGGTAAAATATCGGCAGTCACGCAGCCAAGGTGTGGTCGTGTGCGCTGACGAGAAGAAGAAGCCTGAGCAGTCTCCGCGGACTGCCTATACAACGGAGCGTCCCGAGCGACGGACGTATGCTCCGCTTGCGACACATTTTGTACCACAACATCTGGTCCCAGATGTTGTTGTACGAGAGAGGGGCCTCTCTCGCTCACGGCCCGGCTGGACCTGGACGAGCTAGGAACCGGACTCAAAGGCTTCCTCCGATCTCGCCTACTATCCGCCGTCACTGGGTGTGCACGTTGAATGTTTATAGTGCTCGCATCACCCAACATTTCCTCCTGGACCGCATCGGACGAACCCGGCTGCCGAACCATTCGGTGAATGGATGCTACCCCGGGCGAGCTAGCGGACGACATTTGTTTAATCTCCATGAGCACTTTTGCCGCTAGCTCTGTATTCATTTGTGACGACGGAAGCGCACTTGCGGAAGATAACATGGAAACATCACCCTGTTCTTGTTCCTCTGAAATAGAAACAGAGAGTAGAGTGACCTTGCGGAGAAAGAGCCGGCATAGCCCTTTCTCCAGTAACAACATACCGTGACACACGTTTCCAATGTTTGTCATCCCAATATTGACATATAAAACAGGGATTAGTGCGAGAACACTGACTACAATTAATACAATGATCATGAAAGTCAGAGGAAGATTTCTTCCTATTACAATTTGAACAATATCCTTTCATTGTGAAAAGTCAACAACAAGTCCTAGTTACTCGCGCAAACCCCTGACACAAAGATACATAATAACATGATCCATTAATAATGAAAAAACAATTGCAAATCAAAATAATTTTTGAAAAATATTTTTTCAGCGAAGCCCAAGATTCTGAAAAGTAACGTTGAGTCCCGATGGATCCGATGGCTAAGTGTGGTCAAAAATTTTTAATTTATATTAAATAATTAATGCAACACTTACGGATAATAAAAATCTATCTTATAGTGAGATAAACTACACCAAAGGCAAACAGCCCCCCTCAAAAAAGACTGTTGCCAATGTAAACAAACAGTGTAAAACACCAGAAAACATGACTCCAGGCACTGAAAAAACTGGCCCGAAATCAGTCATCAAAATTACACTCTATCTGATGCAAGACAGAGACTCCCAGGGGAGAATCTGCAGAACATCAGATGGAAGATGCAGAACACAACGTTTATACACCCATGGGTGAAAACGTAACTATGGGGAAAATAACAGAAAACATTCTGTAACCAAGCAACTCTCCCAAAAGAATTTTAGAAATGAACTTTCTCAAAAATATGCCAAAAGCATGGGAGAATTGCAAGGGGGGACTTAGAAGACCAGGGGAGAGGAAACACTGAATAAGCAGTGCAACTTTTTAGCAAGAATGACAACAAGAGGCCCATGCCTCGAAAATAGGCAACTTAACATAATTTCATAAAAAATTTTAAGTACAGCCCTGATTATTTTTTGTCACTCCTTTTTCCTCTCCTCCTTCTATATCCTCCTTAGAATCACCATTTCTCCAATAATTACGTGTCTGGCATCCTTTAAACTGAGATTTACAAGCACAAAGATCAGTGAGATGTTGACTGATGAAGGGCCAAACAGAGAATGATAATTGGCGCCAATTTCGGAACGTCCTTGACACTGCGCATGCGCAGTAGGGGCAAAGTATGGAGGTCCTATAGGACATGATTTCTTTTGGTTTTGGATGCAAATTTTGGGGATTGGGGGGCAAAATTTGTGTTTGGCCCTGGTTTTGTTAAAGTTAGCACCAGCTAAGTCTGGGTCATTGGTACAGTATAAAAATATTCAATATGTGTAATTGATATTCAAGCAAAGGAAGGAACAAGAGTACCAGCAATTTAAGATAAAAGAGGCACACCTTTGGGCTAAGCATTTTCAGTAGAGCAATTTACTCGCTTGCCTACTAGTTGCTCGCCTTCTGTAAGCTGGAGGAGCACTAACCGTGCCCCTAGGCCATGCCAGGAGAGAATATTTTAGCCCTCCTACATTTTCAAGAATGCCAGGCTGGCACCTTTGGCACTGTAAAGATATTATTAATCCTTTACCCAATGAAGATGATACCAAAATAAGTATTTTAAATATTATTTAACAATTTTTTTCAAAAACATTTCAACCAAACCATGTCATGTGACCCTTATTAGAAGAATGATTAGGCCTAAAAAAAAAGATAAAAAATTTGTTTCTTAGGCCCTCTCACATGGTCATTTTGACTGCTGCATGCTCTCTTTTAATAACCAAGGTAAACTTGAAAAAATAAAAATTAAATGGTTTTTGTCTGGTATTTTACCCAAGTTAATAAAATTTAGTGCTCAAACAACTAGTGAATTCCAAAGTCGACTAGTCAATACCCAAAAGTCAAGTCGACTTCGACTAGTCATTGGTGATAACTTGTCTCCTTATAACAGTGTTGGTGTTCCGGTAGAATGCTGAAGGTCCAAATTTGGCTTCACTTGGGTATTCATATACAGCAACTTACTGGAACATTATTCTGTTAATGTGCTTCTAATTATGCTAAGAGTGAAATTATATAGTCTTATTTAATTTGCCTTGTTGCGATTTATGGGAGAGTGCCTATAGGCACTCTCCAATAAATTGCAACAAGGCAAATTAATAACATATCCTGATAGCCCAAAATAATTCAGCACTCTACTAGTACCAGTTAAAACAAACTACTGTCACTACTATTAGATGGCAATAGATGTATACATTGATTGCCCAATATTGCTGTTCAAACTGTCTGACAGTGGCACAGAAGGGATACTATTTACCTAAAAGCTTGAACTCCTCTGACTAGTCAACTGCACAATTGAGAGTCGACTACTGGTTTGCCTAGAGTCGACATCGACTAGTCGACTAATCGTTTGAGTACTAATAAAATTTATAAATTAGTCCCTTGACTGCAATAAGGCCAAAGCATTGAAAAGCCTTCTTGCACTCATGGAATGAAATACATGACCAGCCATGCTATTCTGTAGATAATGAGGCCTAAAACATAAAACAAACCAAGAATATGAACTTTTGATGGCAAAGAAAAAATTGCAAAAATAAAAACTGAAATAAAAAAACACCCGCCCACATGCAATTTTACAAAAAATGGCCTAAGAAACACAAGATCTACTTTGTGGGGCCTTATAAAGGGGAGGGGAGCACTGGCAAAACGAGACCGGTTCTCGTTAGATCACTGAAGTTAAGCAACGTCTAGCCCGGTTAATCTTTGGATGGGTGACCATTCGGTGATTGATTCGGGTGCTTCCCTAGTAGTGGCTGGTGTGCGATCGGCGAAGTTTGAGTGTGTGATTCTGCTATGTTGCATCACATGCCAGCTGCGGATGTTGGGAATGTTCGCCAGTACAATGCAATCCTCACTGTACCTTGGTGTAAAATAGGGACCTGTTGAGCTGCTTGACTTGTGTGCCTGTCTGTGGAGCACCAGAAGTATGCTTCGTTGAGTTGAGCTGAGAATGTCATAGAATGAACAAAGGGTGTGAACACCTGTGATACGGGGTAATACTGTAAGTCAGAGGGCACTGCGGTGGATTCTACATGTTAACATTGCATTATTATTATTATTAATTATCTCCACTAACCTGTTCGCCAGAAACGAGATGGGCTGTTTCTCCAGCAAGTATAGCCTCTTCATCTTCTTGTCTCTGAAACAACAGAAATTAAATGTGATATTTCATTTTTAATGTAAATAATCAGCATTTGAAGCTCTCAAGACACTTGTCCAATTATGTAAGGAATCTCATGCTGTTATGGGCTGTTTCTTTACCTACTTCTCATACAGTCTGAAAATGTCAAAATCTGTTTCTTAATTAGGCCCTCCCACATGGTCCTTTTGGCAGCCGGATGCTTTCTTTTTATAATCAATGGAAGCTTGAAAAAATACAAATTAAATGTTTTATGTCTGCAGGGCTTATATTTCGACGAGAATCCAAGAATTGATTCGCACAAAGATTCGCGCAATAAAACCGGCGAGAATCCATGTAGATTCTCGCTGCACCTCTGCTAGGATTCGCATGAAAAAATTTAATCAATTTAACCCTTTAACTAACACAGCGGCAACAAATTAACCAACAGAAGGCTAACATGACCTGAAAGGTTATCTCCCAAATCTTCTACAGCCAAAACTTCTACAACCCAGAACTTCTACACTGTGATTGATCAGTTAATTGTTCACACCTATTTTTGCAATGGAACAAACCAAACAGTGATTAGGAGATCCCCTAAAATAACTGCTCATCTTAATAATAAAATTTGATGAGTTGTATGTGTATTTAGTAACAACAAATCACAAAATAATATTAAATAAAGCGAATTTTAGTCAGTGAATATAATTGTGATGAGTTTAAAAAATGGTATATAATGAAGTATCTCTTCATTTCATGTCATCAAAAATATCAGAATGGCTGGTTTGAGAAAAGTAGAGTTCGTTATGTCACAGAAAGGAACTTCCCAAGTACTCCTAGATGGATATTTGTATAACAAGAATGTTGCTAGAAAGACATGCATCCATTGGAAGTGTGTATTGTCTACATGTAAAGGACGTTGCACAACCGTGGGAGATATTTTTAAAAATGTAACTGAACATTCACAGGGCCCAGAAGACAACAACCGAGTCAGATTCGTGAGTTCTATGAGAAAGAGAGCCAGAGACGAAACTACACAGATGCACACTATGTATAACGCGGAGGTAGCAAGACAAAACCCGAATGAAGTTCACCAGCTTTCTTCATTTCCATCAATAAGTAGTGCCTTATAAAGACATAGGCGGAAGACTATACCCACTTTACCACAAACCAGGTCAGAGGTCAATCTTGATGGACACTGGACAATGACATTATATGGACGATCATTTCTTCTTTTCACAGATGGTGAGGATGACAAAATTCTGCCTTTTTCCACCACTGAATACCTTGAGTCACTTCAGTCAGCTGAAACCATACATATGGATGGAACATTCATATCTTCTCCTGATCTTTGGAATCAAGTTTACATTATACATGCACGTACTGGTTCAACCACATATCCACTTGTATTTGCTCTGCTACCAGATCGACAGGGAACAACATATGAAAGACTTTTCAGCCGGCTCAAGATGGAAATACAACAAAGACTAAATTGTTCTTTAACCCCAAGCTGTGCACAAACTGACTTTGAACTTGCAGCGATACGTGCAGTTGAGAGAGAATCCCAGTGCCGAAATAAAAGGGTGTTTTTTCCACTATTGTCAAGCCATTTGGAGGAAGACACAACAGCTTGGGCTAGCTGTCCAATACAAAGAGGACATTGAGGTACAAAAATGGGTCCGTAGGGCTGCTGGTCTAGCACTCCTTCCCGAAAATACTATACAAGACACTTGGGTTGATGTCATGAGCTCTACACCAGAGGTCTCAAGAGCTACAGACTTCAATGACTACATAGTGACTACCTGGGTTGACGATGATGCAAGGTACCCAATCTACATGTGGAATCATAACCTCACAACTGGACCATGAACTAACAACAATCTAGAAGGGTTTCATAACCGACTGAACAGGACATTACCTCACTGTCATCCCAACATTTACCGTTTTATTGAAGTCATAAAAAAGTAGAAAATCCAGACAGAGCAAAAATTGGACAATTAGATTTTGGCGCAGCCCCACCAAGCAGAAAACGTGTCTACACAGAAACGGAAAATCGTTTAGGTCATTTGAAGGAGCAGTTAAATAGAGGACAAAAGACAAACTTAGAATTTTTAGATGCTGTAGGTCATCTTCTGAGATTAGGTTCAGGTTGACCCTTTACCTAAACCTAAAAAAACTATTTTTTTTGTACTAAATCAGCTGTTATATCTTTTGTTATAACTCCATTGTTATATTTATTAGGAACTAAATGTATTTAATTTTATGTCAAAAATCAAAACTACTTATATCCTGTATTTAATTTTGTGTCAAAAATCAAAACCACTTCTATTTATTATGAACTAACTGTATTTAATTATATGCGCCTAGTCATGACATATGTCAAAAAACAAAACTACTTCTATTTATTATGACCTACTTGTATTTAATTTTGTATCAAAATTCAAAACAACTCAAAATTTATATGTGCCTTATCATAAAATTAATGATAAACAACCCATTTTTCACATACTGTGTTTTTATTTAATTGGACAATCCCATTCACAAGTTAAGGTAACATGCACAATATTAATCATGCCTTGGACCCTGAAATGTGTTGTTTTAGACTGTAGAAGTTTTGGCTGTAGAAGTTTTGGGAGGTTACCACCTGAAATATCCTGACACTTTGTCAATAAAACCTTACAAATATGGCTGTCATTGGAACCGGCTCATTGAGCCGGTTCCAACGACAGCCATATTTGTAAGATTTTATTGGTAAATATTGTTCATTTAATTATTTTATCATTTATTTATTATTTATTGTTTAAAAGTTATCAAACTTAGTTTTGAAAATTAAAAAAGTGTGTTGGGTAAAAGGTTAACATGTGTTATCAGTGTACAACAGTGGTTGAACCATGGAGGCGTCATGGGATCCTGGGACACTCATAGTAGGTATGGATTCTCGCAACCATTTTCACGAGAATCCAAATGGATTCTCACAAATTTAGACGAAATATAAGCCATGGTCTGATATTTAATAAAATTGATAAATTTGTTCCTTGAATGCAACAAGGCTTTGCAATGCTTAAGATTATAAAATGAAAGTGTCAATGACACTGTAGCTTAACTTGTCTTGTGTGTTGTGTTTGATGAAAAGGATAATGTTCCAATGTTTATGAAAGGATTATGAAATAAGACAAGAATTGTGATAATTGGGAAAATGTTAATTTCTGTTCCCTGTATGCTATATTTTTAATAAAAATAATATGAGGTGTACAGTATACTAATGGGTGGAGGGGTGGGTTAATATGACCTCACAGTCAATATATGTGGCACTCACAGTTAATGTATGTCAACGAAAGTTACCAAGTTACAGTGAAATTATTCCAAAATGAGTCATCCTATCAAGTTACATTGAAATCCCTTCATAAATATGGCCTGTAGACTGTGCTAAATGTTTGTTTTCGGGCTTCAGGCCTGTGAAGCAATGACGGTTGACCGATTACTACTAAAAGGGGACATCCTCATCTTGACATTATACTGAGTCATTCTACTAAGCTACAATGAAATCCCTTCACAAATACGACCTGTTGTCTGTACTAAAGTTTTTCGGGTTTTGGGGCTCGGGAAGCCATCATGGTTGAATGATCGTGACCAAAATGGGCGTTGTCATCTGGGCATCATCTGGAGTGATCCTACAGAGTTACAATGAAATCCCTTCATAAATATGACCTGTAGACTGTGCTCAAGTTTTTCAGGCCCCTGAAGCCGTCACAGTTGACCAATCATGACCAAAAGGGGATGCCATCATCTAGGCATTATATGGAGTCAACCTAACAAAGTACAATGAAATCCTTACATAAATACGACCTATAGACTATGCTAAAGGTTTTGGGCTCAGGCAGCCATCAAGGCTGAGGACATTCTCATCTAGACATTATTTGGAGTCAACCTACCAAGTTACAATGAAATCCCTTTATAAATATGATTTGTAGACTGTGCTAAAAGTTTTCGGGCAGCCATCATGGTTGAATGATCGCAACCAAAAGGGAAATTCTCATCTGGGCATCATCTAGAGTGATCCTGCGAAGTTACAATGAAATCCCTTCATAAATATGACCTGTAGACTGTGCTGAAGGTTTTCGGGCTTCGGGCACCTGTAGCCATCACAGTTGACCAATCATGACCAAAAGGGGATGTCACCATCTAGGCATTATATAGAGTCAACCTAACAAGTCACAATGAAATCCTTACACAAATACAACCTATAGACTATGCTAAAGGTTTTTTGGGCTTGGGCAGCCATCAAGGCTGAATGACCGCGACCAAAAGGGGACGTTCTCATCTAGACATTATTTGGAGTCATCCTACCACGTTACAATGAAATCCCTTCATAAATATGACCTGTAGACTGTGCTACAGGTTTTAGGGCTTCAGGCTCCTGTAACCGTCACAGTTGCCCAATCATGTCCAAAAGGGGACGTTCTCATTTAGACATTACATGAAGTCAACCTACCAAGTTATAATGAAATCCCTCCATAAATATGACCTATAGACTGTGCTAAAGGTTTTCAGGTTTGGGTTCAGGCAGTCGTCACAGTTGACAGATCGCGACCAAATGGGGAAATTCTCATCTAGGCATCATCCAGAGTCATCCTACCAAGTTATAATGAAATCCCTCCATATTAAATATGACCTGCAGACTGTGCTAAAAGTTTTTGGGATTCAGGCTTGGGCAGCCATCACGGTTGACAGATCATGCCCAAAAAGGGATGTTCTCATCTAGGCATTATACAGAGGCATCCTACCAAGTTACAATGAAATCCCTTCATAAATATGACCTGTAGACTGTGCTAATGGTTTTCGGGTTTTGGGGTTGGGCAGCCATACCAGTTGACCAATCGTGACCAAAAGGTGACGTTCTCATTTAGACATGACCCCAAACCTGCATATGAAATTTTGTGATGATCAGACAAGAACTACGGGGTATAGTCTGTGTTAAAGGAAAATGTGAACAGACTCACTGACTAACAGACTCACAGACTTCCGCACACGTGACAGCAATAGCTTATCTTTACTTTGTCAAGTTAAGCTAAAAACAAGATGCAACCAATGCAATGATACCGGTATCCCACACCAAGGGTTTCTAAGTTGAAAAAAAGCGGAAAAACGCCCATAAAGCTAGAAAAAAAATGGACAAAACCTTTTATTTGTGAATATCCTTTCCCCCATGGTGGCCTATCAGCATACCAAAGATCATTTAAATCCAACATCCACTGACTGAGATATGAAGGTCTTAAGTTGATACGGATGGATGGATGGATGGATGGATGGATGGGATGGATGGATGGGTGAATGGATGGAACCCATTTCTATATTCCCTGCAAACTTGGTTTTGGCGGGAGATAATTAAGCAAGATAAAGTAACAGATTACTCGACAGGCTTGTGGCTTGAATTCTGCCTCACCTTTGTCATCACTGACTCACTCAGCAATGCTATTGAAAATTATACACTGAATTAATAAACCATAAAACCTTTGATACCTACCAAAATATTGTATTTTTGGTGCCAAAGGATTCTTTCTTTTATCGCAATTGGCACCATTGACACCAGACAGCATGAACACTGGCCTCAACAGGAAGCACTTTTAATTAACTCTTTACCAAACATAACAAGACGACGACACTTGCAAACAAAATTCTTGAATAACTAATTGTTTTCATTTTTTTGTCTCAAAAACATAGGCTATGACCCCTCATTGGAACGAGCTTGACTACCTTGTTCCAAAGATGGGTCATAACCTATGTTTTTGAGACAAGAAATGAATCAAATAATGAAAAATAATTGACAATTTTTGTGAATAGAGCTGGCTGGTTTTGGTTGTAACGTTGGGTAAAGGGTTAAACCTTTAAACCAGAGAGGTCTATTTTCCAGCCACGAACATTATACTTTACAAATATATTTAGTAGGAAGGCTGTTAAGTGAATGTGTAGGGAAGATTAATCAATAATTTCATCGTGCAGCTTCAAGGCTGCAGACTGAAAGTATTAAATGGCTTACATAGCACGAAGATATGCGCGTTAATCTATGTGTTACAGTTAAAACTAGAAGTCCTGTCATGAAATGCGTACAAATAGCAAGTCGACCTGCGCGTTAATCTATGAGTTACAACCATAATATGGCTATCAAACTCTGTAGATATGGTCTGTGCACAAGCAATGTTTCAGCCAATGGACCTCCGGGTTACACCTCCGGGTAACCCGGAGGTCCATTGGCAGAAATATTGCCTGTGTATGCTATGAGTAACCGGGAGAACCTGCCATGCTTTGGGTGCCAGTCGATGTGGCAATTGCGTGCAAAAACTACGCGTAATTAAGCCTAGATAAGTGCACAGTTCATGACAGGACTTCTAGTTTTAACTGTAAGACCATAGTAAGGCTATCAAATTCTGCACACATGGCCTGTGCACAAGCAATGTTTCAGGCAATGGACCTCCGGGTAACGCCAGAGGTCCATTGGCAGAAACATTGCTTGTGTTTGCTATGAGTAATCAGTAGAACCTGCCGTGATTTGGATGACATTCGATGTGGCAATTGTGCACAATTCCTACACGCAATTAAGCCTAGATACAGTACATGGAGAGTGTATTATCACTAAATCACCTGCAGAGTGGAGATTCCACCCAAGCAATAATTGCAAATTTGTTGCAAAGCATAACCATCACAAGCAAAGTTTCATCCAATGGACCTCCGGGTTAAACCCGGAGGTCCATTGGCTGAAACTTTGCTTTTGTTTTTTTGTCGATATGTACAACATTTTAAAGTTACAACTTGGGTGATAACTCCACTCCGCGGGTGATTTAGTTACAATCCACTCTCCACGTACTGTAAGCGCACAGTTCGTGTCAGAATTTATAGTTTTAACTGTACCCCCAAATAATGAATATGGACTCTTCCAACTGCAACCACTGAACTGACATGGTTGCTGGAATAGATTTGAAATATTGATCCAGAATAATGTATTGAAATTTACAATTTTTATAAGATTGTTTACCTTCTTTTTAGCCCAACCCCGCAAACAGCAAGGGACTAACACAGCAGTGAGTGCCACACCAAGTATAAGACCAAGAATAAATGCTCCAGCAACCCATCCTTTATCTACAGAAAAAACATCTTCCGTAACAGTGACTTTTACAGGCACACAAAAGTCTTGAAGTGAATTGGACATGGCTTCAGTGAATTTCTTTCAACACAATTTCTGAAAAAAATGAAAAGAGAACTGGATCATTCATAGAAAACTTCCATTCATTCAGACACAATAGCATTATTTATTTATTTATTGGTGTTTAAGGTCACATACATACTTATGCACAATGGCAAATCGTGACAGTTTTGCGGGTGGAGGAAACGGGAGTACCCAGAGAGAACCACCAAGCAACTGTCAGCTCCTCAAGATTGTAACTCTGCTCATGCTCTGCTCAAGCAGAGTTACAGCAGTTGAAGACATGTGCACCATCGATATGCAGTACGCCATAGCTCAGGGCGTCATCATGCCCCAAGGTAGGCAAGCAGGATAAAGTGCCTTGCCCAAGGACACAACACGGGTCGTCCCTACCAGGGATCGAACTATGGACCTCTAGCATGACAGTCTACCACTGAGCCACCATGCTCCCACTCAATAGCTTTGGCGAGTCTTCATATTAGTCTAGCTTGGGCACACTGGCAAATAGAAATCCAATGTATTATGGCCAGGTGAGTCACGAGAGAGAAAAATGCTACTATTAAATTATTTTTGCCTTCTCGACCACTGTTTTAAGGGGGTTATTCTACACTTTTTGGGAAACGGTTGTTACAGTATGGAAATATTATTGATACTGGTAACAGAAAGAAATCTGAGAATCAGCAACAATAACTATGAATTTAACTGTTCCAAAATTTAATTAAAAAAAACTAACATAAAAAAAATGATACACCGATCTTTTACACTAATTGGTTTACATAAAATAAAAACTGTGGTATTTATCAATTATTGAATTAGTCCAAAGTACAGTTTGACAGAATCCAGTAATCCAGCGGTGAAGAATCTTGTAAAGAAATTTTCCAGCTGGTACATGTAGTATTAAATCTTCAGAAACAGTATCCCGTAGATTTGTAATAAAATTTTCACATAGAAATTTCAGTAGTCTCCAATAAAATATAATAAAAATGCTCTGCAAAATTCAAATGGAGTAAAAATCCAAGAAGCCACAGGTAATTTCCAAATAATCCAGTAGAATCCTGGCTTTTCACAAAATAATATTATTCTGTTTCATAGAAAGTATAAATTCTCTTTTCCAAGATGAATAGATTCTCTTCAAAATTTTCTTTTCATTTTTGGAATCAATCTTCCAAATTCACAAAGAAGCACTGCTTCTATAATAAATGCACTGTTCTGAAACAATAATAATCTCCAATGGAAACAACTGAAGTGAGTCTTTCTGAAATGGCTTTCTAAAAAATGAGTTTCTGAATTCTGTTGACAAACCTTTATATAGTAACCAGATAGAATGTCCTAGAAGATGAAATGTCTACAAAGCTCTATCAGTTTCTAGGAGATTCTGTCATAATTCAGGTAAACAAGGTCCTTCATTAACTTAAACAATCAGCAGCTATATGTACAATATATTAGTGTAATATTTATTTATTTATTTATTTATTTATTTATTTATTATTGTTTAAGGTCACATACTTCTGCACAATGGCTAATCATGACCACAACATGGAGACAAAGTCAAGGTCAGTCAATCGTTTATACCCCATGTTGCCTATTTTAGAGGACTCGCACCCCAAGCATTAGCGACTGGGTCCTATTTTACCAGTGAAACAGAGCTTGTTTACCACAGTAAACAAGCACTGCTTCACTTCCCGGGGTTCCCACGGGGGTATTAGTGTAATAAAGATGTAAACAAAGGTCACTCAGTGCAGATGAGTCAGACCAGTCAGAATATGCAGAAAAAACATCAATCTCAATATAATATGGGGGCAATATAACAGGGTTCAGGGTCCATGCAACTGGGAAAATTCCTGTCATGAAAGCTTCAATTGGGAATTTGTCAGGAACAACATGCATAGAAAGAATAATAAATGTTATTATTAATACAGAAGCTACATTCTGTGGCTTAGCAGTTGTGTCTTAGCAAGACTTGGCTGCCTATATAGGCAGCCAAGACTTGCCTAGACACAACTGGCAAGGTTCTTGGGATGTAACTTACAAATGTATCTAAAAACTGCCTTTTGACGCTCATTTTTTGCCGTAAAAAGTGATTAAAGTCAAAATAAGACTTCAAGAGTAAAAAAAGAATTAATTTCTAATTTGAATGAGGACCGAGATCGGGAAATTTTTGGTTTGAATTGGGTATGAAAGTGCCAATGACACTGTAGCTCAACTTGTTACGAAATGTACATGTATAGTATTTGACACAGCAATGACAAACATCTAGGTAATGACCTGATAACAAAGGTACATATAAAGTATTGTAACGGTCTGCACATAAATACTGACCGTAGCCTGTAACAAATGTATAGGTAAAGTATTGTAAAGGTGGGTGACAGTCAGATGCTAAACTCGAAAAGAAATCTTTGAGTCCCAGAGTGGGTCTGACTGAACCCCGAAATATTTGTTCTCATTGCACAGTGATAACAAAGGCACCCCAAAACACTTGTTCCTGTCCCAAGGAAGTTCTGTACCAAAAACTGATTGTACCTAGTTTTGGTACAAAATGGCTGCCGGAAACCATCTTGAATTTTGGACCACACCCAAAAACACTCGTTTTCGTCCCAAGGTGATAACAAAGGTACCCAAGAAGTTTCATGAAGATCGGTTCATAAATACAGCCTCCAGCCCTAGCTGTATTGACATGTGCACTTACTGTGTATAAGTTGCACTGAATAAATCAAAGTTCATCTAATTTGCATAATTTCTGCACGAGATAAAAACCTGTATTATATGTGATGTATTCCATGTTACTAAACATTCACACAAAAATTTATTCAAATCAGAACTTTCATACAGAAGTTCTGTACAAAAAACTGATTGCACTAATTTTGGTACAAAATGGATGCTGGCAGCCATCTTGAATTTCGGACCGCACCCCAAAACACTCGTTTTGGTCCCAACGTGATAACAAAGGTGCCCAAAAAGTTTCATGAAGATCGGTTCATAAATACAGTCTCCAGCCCTAGCCGTATTGACATGTGCACTTACTGTGTATAAGTTGCACTGAATAAATCAAAGTTCATCTAATTTGCATAATTTCTGCACGAGATAAAAACCTGTATTATATGTGATGTATTCCATGATACTAAACATTCACACAAAAATTTATTCAAATCAGAACTTTCATACAGAAGTTCTGTACAAAAAACTGATTGCACTAATTTTGGTACAAAATGGCTGCTGGTGGCCATCTTGAATTTCGGACTGCACCCAAAAACACTCGTTCTCGTCCCACAATGATAGCAAAGGTACCCAAGAAGTTTCATAAAGATTGGTTCATAAATACGGTCTCTAGCCTGAGCCGTATAGAAGTTGTGTACAAAAAACTTATTGGACCTAATTTCGGTACAAAATGGCCACTGGCAGCCATCTTGAATTTTGCATCGCAACCAGAAACACTCGTTCTTGTCCCAAGGTGATAACAAAGGTACCCAAGAAGTTTTGTGAAGATCAGTTCATAAATACAGCCTCCAGCCCGAGTCGTATTGACATGTGCACTTACTGTGTATAAGTAGCACTGAATAAATCGAAGTTCATCTAATTTGCATAATTTCTGCATGAGAAAAAAAACCCGTATTACATGTGATGTATTCCATGTTACTAAACATTCATACAAAAATTTATTCAAATCAGAACTTTCATACAGAAGTTCTGTACAAAAAACTGATTGCACTAACTAAAGTACAAAATGGCTGCTGATGGCCATCTTGAATTTCAGACCACACCCAAAAACACTTGTTCTCGTCTCGCAGTGTAACAAAGGTACTCAAGAAGTTTCGTAAAGATTGGTTCATAAATACGGCCTCCAGCCCGAGGTGTATTGAATTGTTGACAGACAGATGGACGGACAGACGGATGACTGGCCATGGTATAACCTCAAATTTGACTTACGTCAAAGTTGAGCTAAAAATCATGCCAAAATGTCGTTAGGAAATGACCCCATATTCAAACCCTGTAGACACTAGTACTCAAACAATTAGTCGACTAGTCGATGTCGACTCTGGGCAGACCAGTAGTCGACTCTCAATTGTGCAGTCGACTAGTCGGAGGAGTTCGAGCTTTTCGGTAAATAGTATCCCTTCTGTGCCACTGTCAGACAGTTTGAACAGCAATATTGGGCAATCAATGTATACATCTATTGCCATCTAATAGTAGTGACAGTAGTTTGTTTTAACTGGTACTAGTAGAGTGCTGAATTATTTTGGGCTATCAGGATATGTTATTAATTTGCCTTGTTGCAATTTATGGGAGAGTGCCTATAGGCTCCATTATGTCTTGTTTGACAGAGCTCGACAAGGCAAATTAAATAAGACTATATAATTTCACTCTTAGCATAATTAGAAGCACATTAACAGAATAATGTTCCAGTAAGTTGCTGTATACGAATGCCTAAGTGAAGCCAAATTTGGACCTTCCGCACTCTACCAGAACACCTGTTATAAGGAGACAAGTTATCACCAATGACTAGTCGAAGTCGGCTTGACTTTTGGGTACTGACTAGTCGACTTTGGAATTCACTATTCATTTGAGCACTACCCTGTAGACACCCAAAATGATCCCTGGTTTCATATACTTTTTCAGGCTTTTTCAATATGTTTGTTTGTTTGTTGGTGGTTAACGCCACATATTTATGCACCATGGCTAATCGTGACACAACATGGAGATGAAGTCAAGTTTAGTCAATCGTTGATCAACATGTTGCCCATTTGAGAGGACTTTCACCCCAAGCATTGGTGACTGGGTCCTATTTTACTAGTAAAGCGGAACTGGTTTACCACAGTAAACAAGTGCTGCTTACTTCCCGGGGTTCCCACAGGGACGCTTCTTCAATACTTTAAAATCCTAATTCTATACCCTCTCATGGCCTTCACCATTATTAATGGCTCTCCTCCTTGAGTTAAACTTCAATGGAGTTTTCTGGTGTCAAGACAAAATCCCCTTGTAAAAATGTAAATTTAGCATGATATTTATCGGTAATAGGTAACACCACAAATATGAATATATTAGTTCTCAAGCTTTGAGTACATACTCATACAGAGTAAGCCAGAAAAAAGTAATCTGTGTCAATAGTGTTGTATGACACTGTCACCACACATTGTTTTTCAATGTTGGCTTCCAAAATCAAATGTCTGGGTACTGTCATGTAGAAGTGGTGGCCAATCATTTATTTATTTATCAGGCCTGTCTTTTTGAAAATCACAGGAGGGCAGTTGCTGGCTCTCCTTGATCTATATTCAGATGGGCACAAGCCCACCTAGGTGGGCTGGTACCTACGGTACCAAAATCATTAGAATCAGGCAATTCAGGAGGGCAATTACTTGCTCTCAACAAAATTTCAGGTGGGCTGTAAGGATCTCGAGCAATCGTCTTCCTCAGAATGACAGGGCTGATTTATTGAGATTTAACATCAATTTCAACAGCCAGGGTCACCTGGTGTTGGAGTACCAGGAGAGAACCACTGAGTAGTGGTGAGCAACTGTCAGACTCTCCAATATACTAACTCTGCACAAGCAAGGTCAGCATTAGTTGAAGACAGGTGCACCACTGACGTACACTACGCTTCAGTTCACCATGCCACCATGCCCCCATGCGGGCAATCAACATTAAGTGCCTTGCCCAAGGACACAACACAGTAACCCCTGGTGGGGAATGGACCTTTTGGTTTTAAGTCCAATGCCACAACCACTGAGCCACCGTACTCACATTAATTGCAAATAGACTAGAGAGTCCTCTTAATATTATTATTATTTATTGGTGTTTAAGATCACATACTTATGCACAATGGCTAATCGTGACCGTGACAGTTTTACGGGTGGAGGAAGCCAGAGTACCCGGAGAGAACCACCGAGCAACGGTGAGCAGCTGTCAGCTCCCCAACATCGTAACTCTGAACTCTGCACCGCAGCACAGGCAGGGTTAGATTGGTTGAAGACATGCGCACCATCGACGTGCAGTACGCCTCAGTACACAGCGTCATCGTGCCCCCATGTAGGCAATCGGGGTGAAGTGTCTTGCCCAAGGACACAATGCGGTTGCTGCAGGTGGGATTCGAACCGAGGACCTCTCAGCTTGCAGCCTGCACCTCTACCAACTGAGCCACCGCGCCCCCGTCCTCTTAATTGAATAAAAAATCTTGTAACTTGTCCAAAAGTTACCCTAACAATCACTGAATTCTCCTTGTTTATATTCATTTTGTACATCAGCTCAACTTGTTAAGACATGTACATGTATAGTATGTGACACAGCAATGACAAACATCTTGGTAATGACCTGATAACAAAGGTACATATAAAGTATTGTAACGGTCTGTACATAAATACTGACCGTAGCCTGTAACAAATGTATAGGTAAAGTATTGTAAAGGTGGGTGACAGTCAGATGCTAAACTAGAAAAGAAATCTTTGAGTCCCAGAGTGGGTCTGACTGAACCCCAAAATATTTGTTCTCATAGCACAGTGACAACAAAGGCACTCCAAAGCACACTCATTCCTGTCCCAAGGTGAAAACAAAGGTACCCAAGAAGTTTCATGAAGATCAGTTCATAAATAGGAGCGGTATAGAAGTTGTGACAAAAAAGTGATTGGACCTAATTTCGGTACAAAATGGACACTGGCAGCCATCTTGAATTTTGGACCGCACTCAGAAACACTCGTTCTCGTCCCAAGGTGATAACAAAGGTACCCAAGAAGTTTCGTGAAGATCGGTTGATAAATACAGCCTCCAGCCCGAGCCGTATTGACATGTGCTCTTACAGTGTATAAGAAGCACTAAATAAATCAAAATTCATCTAATTTGCATAATTTCTGCACAAGAAAAAAACCTGTACTGTATGTGATGTATTCCATTTTACTTAAAAGTTGAGCTAAAAATCATCCTCGGGGGTTTCCAATCATAGGTTTTTTTTCAAATATAGATTTTGACGTGTCTTTGTGTACGAGGAGAGATTATCGGAACGATTATTATCATTCATTACCTTTCATCGATCAATTTTTTTCAGGGGAAGTAACGCGTAGTACCATTATAGTGTATGTTTTTTTCTTGTGCTGTATCAACATAGCCCTGACCAGGAAATGAGCTGTATCAATGCGCCCTGACCGGGAATTGAGTTGCTGTGATTCAATTCAAAGTTTGATTCAAAATTCGATTCATTTCCACCAATCTGATTTGATCAAAATCCGCAATCAGCAGGTTCCTGAATACAACGATAGAATCTGAGGCACTAGGGCTGCACGATATTCAAAACTGATTACCGGTATCGGTATTCAGAAAAATACCGCGGTATAAGGGTATATCGAAAACTGTTTAGATATATGGACACAAGTACCACAATCGAGTCTCGAGGCATCACAGTCGGAATGAATTAGCATGCCTTGATGCAATTCGAAAAACCTTTGCCCGACGCAAAAGATATAAAAGTTTATTATTTTCAAAATTAGATCCGATTTTCCCCAAACATTTCAACAAAACTATATCATGTGACCCCTCATTGGAACAAGCTCAACGAGCTCGCTCCAATGAGGGGTCACATGATATAGTTTTGTTGAAATTTTTTAAAATTATTTTCTCAACTGCTGAATTTGTATATTACGAGGGCACAAGCAGACGATTCCTTGGATAAAGGGATAATATTATTCATTCGGGGCTACAGTTAAAAAACTCAAGACATCTTGAAAATTAAATTGTGGGTAAATAAATAATGACGATAAACCGATATTTTTTAAAATTATACCGGTATTCAATAGATATTGGTTTGAATACCGGTATATATCGGTTTATCGATATACCATGCAGCCCTATGAAGCACTAATGATTTAATTACCTTATAATTACTATTGTTTCTAGAAGTCACAGAGTATGATTAAAGTCTACTATTAATCAAAATATTTTTTTCAAAAGTCCATTATGAAATTTTATAATCCTGCTAGCTCTACCCAAAATAACAAAATTTACTAGGGGATAGTGTGGGTCATATGCATGGGGAAGAGCTGGTTTGCATCAAATATCAGGGGCTGGTTTTAGTCGATTAGTGAGGAGGCTGGGAGGGGGGGGGGGGGGCAGTTTGGCTAAGTGATGGTTTGGGTGTAAATTGTAATTCAATCAGACGATTTTTGTGTTTCACAAGTAATAAATACCCCAAATATATACATTGGAAAACCAGCATTAACCCTTTACCCAACGAATTGGCCAGATCTGCCCGCGTAATATGCATATTCAGCAGTTGAAAAAATAGTATTTTTCGAAGAAATTTCAACAAAACCATATCATGTGACCCCTCGTTGGAATGAGCTCATCGAGCTCATTCCAACAAGGGGTCACATGATATGGTTTTGTTGAAATGTTTTGAAAAAAATTATATTTAAAATAATAAATTTTGATATCGTCTGCATTGGGTAAAGGGTTAAGATGTTGTGTTTCGGCCAATATTTGAAGAAAAAACAGCAAATAATTTAAGGTGCTATATAAGTACTGCTAAGGGAAATATGTTTACTTCGAAATTCCAACCTCATATATTTTTCGTGTTCTTCATAACCTTCAGTTGTGTATATTTAATTTGAATTTATGGAATATCAGAGATGGGAATTTCAAAGTAAACAAATTTACATGTACCTTACTTATACAGCTCCTTAATTTAAAGAAACCGTAACACTGACAGGTTAAAAAAAAATAGTGATTTCATATTATTTGGTTGGTATCAGGACAACTCGTACCCACGGCAACTCGTACCAGTCAAGTCGTTCCCAAATTTGGACAACTCGTACCGTTTTTTGGCTGGACAACTCGTACCCACAGTTGGACAACTTGTACCCGAGGTTAGACAACTCGTACCCACAGTTGGTCAACATGTACCTGGTCTTTACTTGTATGGGCGAAGGCGAATATTGGTTGAAGGACTTGAGAAGATGAGTGTCTGCTTTCAATGGGTGTGCATAAAGTCAAAACTTTCCATTTTTAGCATTTATCTCAGCTGAACAGTCTGAACAGACTTCGCCAAAAGTCAATTTCGTCGGTATGAACATTTCATCAAGAGAGCAATTCGAAGGAAACAGGAAATATTTAAATTATATATTAATACATTGGTGTAGATGCACTCCCACCCCCACCCCCCCCCCCCCTCCCCAAATCGGGTAATCTTTGACTCTTCGTTAAACTTCTGAGGGCTTTTCTGCGTAATATTTTGTTGTACTGGTAGTCATACCCAACAGTTCACGTGTTGCATGGTTAACGCAAAATCAGATGCGACCGGGGCTCATTCCCTCACCCTACCCTACCCCTTCATTGGTTGAAGGATTAACGCGATGTCGAACGCGATCGTGGCCCATCAGAAGTCCTTTCCTGGTCAAATTACATCTATATAGACCTGTGCCAATTTTTGTTTCGATCGGTCGAGGCATGAGAGTTAGGTGCCTAGAGAGAGAGAGAGAGTGAGGAGAGAGATTCACTTTTATTCACATTTATAGTCTAATTGCAAACCTTACAAAAATGCTAATTATCATTTAATTTTCATGATTGTCATGGAAGATAATTGTTAGAAAAACACACCTCCCAACTGGAAGATTAACTTAATTGGCGATAATAATATGCACAGATAATTGGAAGAAAATTAAACACCAATCGACTATAAGGAAAAAGACGATAGAAAATAATTCTTCGTGATCTCACACCTGTCACTGCCGGGTAAGTCTAAATTAAATGACTGTCGAGTTTTCAGGTTTGTTCATTTCTTTCATCACCATTCACACTTCTGAATTCAGAGCGTAAGCACCTGATCGAGATCATGGAAAAGCTGGAGTTACCAGAGCGACTAATCAAAACCATTTCAGCTCTGGGCATCTCCTGCCCTGTCACCTGGACAGTCCAGGAGACAGGCAGGAGAGTCCACCTGAACCTGGAGTTTGAGACACCATCCTCTTCGGGGAGACACCATCCTCTTCGGGGAGAGGAAGCACCTTTGGAGAGAGGATCCCCTCTCCCACTGGTCCTCAACCGAAGAGGCACAGAGGCCCTGAAAAGAGAAGAAAGAAGAAGAGTCCATCAACCAAGCGCAGGGACACCTGGTGCTTGGAGGCATTCCGGAATAGGAAGAAAGAGGGGGTGGAGGCTCTGGAGGCAGCCGCCAGTTCCCCGCCTAGTCCCACTGGTACACCCAATCAACTGCCGGCTCCTGAGTCGGTACAGTTGGATGAGGAACGTCCAGTGGAGACTGGGGAGGAACTGGAAGTTGCTTTTTCACCACCTCCCACCCCTCTTCCTTTACTACCGGAAAGCCTGGGAGCGGAAGTAGCAGAAGAGCAGCCACCACATCCTATTGAAGCCATAGTACAAAAGGCACTCAGAGTAATGGAATTGGCAAAAGTACAATCCGCCAAAACTGAAGAAATTTTAAAAGAATCAAGGGAATTATCAGGACATTATGCGCAGACATCAATACCACCACCAGCCTCATCACCATCACCATGCCAACCTCCACCAAAGACAAAGAGCCGGAAAAAGCCCAGAAGGGGATAAACCTTCTCCCTCCTTCCTTTTCCTCCTCTACCACGCCTCAACATCATCCAAAATCAAACAGCCAACGAGGGTCGAAAGGGGCTTGTTCCCCATACCGTCCTTCAGCACACGAAACCATTTCGTTCGTTTTCAGGTGTGTCGGTGTTGACCATAAAATTCCCAACAGAAATCAGTTGATGCGAGCTGGTGGACTCATAGAGAGAGATGTATTAGAGCTTTTTAATTGGATTTTTTTAAATGAACATCATTTGTGATCTTCTTGATTCAGTCTATCACTGGTCATTGTTTGCCGTTTTTCTTCCGAGCGGGTGAATGTGCTATGCTTCAAGTACAAAATCCGGCTGGACTCTCAATTTATAATGAAATCCTTTCTCGTCTGACCGGAGTGGCGTCTCACCAGTGATGTAACTTTGCCACACGAAAAATAATCTAAAGGTGGAGAGGGGCATTATTAATTACTAAATTCGGAAAGGCAAGAGTTAATGCGACGAAGGCTATGGTTTTCACCCTGATAATTTGCAGAGCCTAGGCCTAGATGCGAGGCCTTTTAGTTTTTTTCAGTACTCTGTTTCCCAATATTGAAGCACAGAAACCGGGCGTCGGGGTTGGGGGGGGGTGTCATTCCCCCAGTTCTTGTACGAATACGATTGCAGACTTTCAGGAACCACTGGTGCCTGCTATCAACAAAGTACGGTCAATGAATATATGTTTCCTGTTCTGTGTATCACAGCCGTCATTTAGATGTAAAATTTGTGTACATTTCATTCATATTCATGGAATATCTGACAAAGGAATTTCAAAGTACTGATTTCCATTACTATTATTGCACCTTAAACGGATCAACACCCCGCTTCTATAGTTCTTAGGCCTTTAACGGCCTTCGCCCATACAATTAAACACCAAGTACAAGTTGACCAGCTATGGGTACGAGTTGTCCAACCTTGGGTACAAGTTGTCCAATTGTGGGTACGAGTCGTCCAATTTTGAGTACGACTTGACTGGTACGAGTTGCCGTGGGTACGAGTTGTCAAGAAACCATTTTTGGTTCAGTCCACGATTTCTTCACTTATGTTTACCATTTGTTTCCGAAACGAAACATCCCGGACGAGTCGTCCCTATTCGAATTTCGACTCGGGATGAAACTGCCTGGGTCAGATTGGTTTTCAGATGAAAGGTTCAGAACGTATTCGATTGTGTTTCCTGGAGATAGCCTTGCGAACATTCTAATGGAATTACCCTTTTTCAATTCACGAAATTGGGTGATAAGTTATAAAGTTTAAATATATTACGTTATTTAAAACAATTTTTGAGGATCCACTCCAATAACATTAGTTAAAACATACATGGGCGCGTTTGCAGTTCACGTTATGTTGTGTGTATCATTTCCAAACATACTGCATTCGAAATAAAAGAAGCGAACTGCAGTTTTTTTCACTTCCTCTCCGCCATTTTCTGTTGCCAAGTGAAAGAGTCACGTTGCTAACCAAAACATAAATATTTTGGTTGCTGCACTACTGTTTCGTGATCCCCGTAAGAGTTGCTGAACGTTGAAAAACAGGTGCGCGGTGATCTAGAAACTGATGGCAATAAACTTATAAGGTGACAGCTACATGTATATACATGTGTGGATAACATTCTAATTTGTACTAATTTCGTGTCTGCTCATCTGCTGTAAGTATTTTGAGTAAAAACTGAATTTCTCTTCTATTTCTAAGCTTTACTTTAGAAATGTGGCGTCACTGCCGTCAGCTCGTCTTGCCATTTGAAGATTATGCATGTCTTTGACAATGACAGTGCCATTATCAGTTTGTTCTGAATGGTATTGCAAGATGTCCAGCACTCTGCCCTCTTAGTGGAAAACATGTTATATGTAGTATATTCCTTTTAATGTTTGTATACTGACAGTATTTCCTAGAATAAACTACTAATAATATAAATAACACTTGGGGATAAAAATTGGTCTTGGGGACCATGGTAAAAATGGAATGGGAACCATGATGCCATTGATGGAAATAATGGTCTGCGGTTCACAATGGAATAAATGATCTCTTGAGGGTTTTCTTATGCTTTCCCTGGTGTTTTTAGTCACAGTAACAGTGAAGGTAAACCAAATTTCTAGTTCAGCTATCCGAACGCAGTGACGACCCCTCAACGTAGAGGGGTAGCCACTACGTTCGGATCTCTGAACTACCAAATTTCAAGCTCCTAATTATTCATTGCGTTGAACAAGAAACACAACATAAAAATTGGGACATTGACATTGCTGGGGAGGGGTGGGGGTTTCAAGTTGTTTCGGCATCAGTTCTTAGGTCATTTCGGCACTTTGATTGAAGTTGTTTCGGCACATCAGTCAAGTTGGTTTGGAACCTGATAGCATGATTCACAAGGTAATTAATTGATCTTTATTACATGTATTTCACAAGAAAACACTGTGTACCATTTTCAGCTCTTCGGAACTTGTGTTATTTGGTAATAATTGTCCTGTTGTTGTTCATGAAATAAGTGTTGACCACAATGTGGCTTTTATAATACAACATTCGTTTGGCACAGAAGAATCAAGGACCGAAGTTGAACCTCATTCTTTTACTGTCGATTGAACTTTCCAATCCAGACAACCGCAGTTGACTGAGGATTCAATTACCGATGAGGCCCCATCAGTAGAGCCCACACAAATTCCAAGAAATTCTTATCATATTGTATATAGTGGGACAAAGCATGGAAAAATGATGTTGGTCGATGATAATGGATACAGTTTTACCGTAAAAAGCAGAAAAACGACCACACGTTATGGAGGTGCACTTAACTGACAACTTCAAAATAACTGCAAGTCAATAGTTTAATGAAATCCAAGAATTATTCAACACACTAGACCTTTAACCCCTACACTGGTACTGCAACATAATTTTTCCCATTCACTCTGTTTTTCTCTTGTTTAACTATGAATTTAACCAATTATATCTTGTTTGACAGAACTCACTGAGCACTGTCAAACAAGATATATTAGGTTATAAATCAATCTGCATTATGGGAAATATTTGCTGCTGAAAACTTTTCCATTTTGACATCAGAGTGCTGAGGGTTAAACAAGAAATAAACTGACATTCTTCGACTTCGCCTCAGGTCGCTTATAAGACCTTGGACTGTTAAGCATATCTGTTGGGCCACTAATGAACCGCATCGCCCTTGAAAAACATGTGACTGTTCATATCATTGATATTCCTTATTTTGTGTTACATGCTATGTGTTTATTCAAGTTCATTGTTTGATTTAAATGTGATGATTTTTATATTATTATTATTGTGTTAACGTAGATGTGCTGCATGTGGGTATTATATATTCATTGTTTAATTTTATTCCATACTGCAATAAAATTTGTTATCAGAAATGTTTTATTGTTTATTTTTTGTCCACAGTTAAATGAATTCCCTAGGTGCCAAAACAACGTGGCCAGGCACCGAAAACTATCGGTGCCGAATTGACCTGACCCATCACCAAAATGACTCTGTGGTGAAACAACCAGCATTCAGGGGTGGGCCCTCCTCAATATTCCCCATATTTTTGCTGGCTTCCCCAAAAATATTGGACCAATGCAGGTTAGTCTCTCATAACATGCCAAACATGGTACTTCAAAATGGACTCCAATATGAACTAAGACCAACACATGCTACAAAGGCCTTATGGATTTAGTGCTAAGAGCACTAGATTTTGCACAATGTTCTATGGATAGCCCCTTACCCCACTGAAACCCCCACTAATTTGGGATTATATAATAGTAGCAAAACAGTACATGTAGGTTAAGTTAGGGCTTATATTTTGATGAGAATCGATTCGCACAAAGATTAGTGCAATAAAACCGACGAGAATCCATGTAGATTCTCGCTGCACCTCTGCTAGGATTCGCGTGAAAAAAAATTGAGTCAATTTAACCCTTTAACTAACACAGTGGCAACAAATTAACCAATAGAAGGCAAACATGACCTGAAATATCCTGACACCTTGTCAATAAAATTTTACAAATATGGCTGTCATTGGAACCGGCTCATTGAGTCGGTTCCAATGACAGCCATATTTGTAAGATTTTATTGGTAAATATTGTTCATTTAATTATTTTATCATTTATTTATTATTTATTGTTTAAAAAATATCAAATTTAGTTTTAAAAATTAAAAAGGTGTGTTGGGTAAAAGGTTAACATGTGTTATCAGTATACAACAGTGGTTCACCCATGGTGGTATCATGGGATCCTGGGACACTCATAGCAGTTATGGATTCTCGCAACCATTTTCACGAGAATCCAAATGGATTCTCACAAATTTAGATGAAATATAAGCCCTGGTTAGGTATCCCAAGTCGAGAAGGATAACATTAATATCTACATGCCTGCAAATACTATTGTTTTGGGGCCCTGTCATTATGATATGTACAAACAGTTTTGTGCCTGACATATCAAACATTAGGGCTGGGTATTTTTAGCTCACCTGATTGAAAGTCAATGCGAGGCTGGGAGATATTGCCATGACTTGGCATCTGCCATCCATTAACTTTTGAAACTTGTCTTCTTCTTCAAAACCACTGGGCCAAATTCAAACATATATGGTACAGACCATCTTTGGAGTTTACCCTTGCTACTTTGTTCAAATGAAGCTGCTGCCACCTTCGGGCTGTGGTTAATGCCCAAAAGCCTAAAACTCTTTCAAAAATCTTCCCATGAACCACCAGAGGGAATGCCTTGATATTTGGTATGGAACTTCCATTGGTGATGAAGATTAAAGTTTGTTCAAGGGAAGATTGTAGGTCAATATTTGGGCTCTCTTTGGAAGCCTGCCCATTTTGGGCTCCACCCAGAATTTGTATTTCAAGATCCGATGGGCTGATTTGAACCAAATTTGGCATGTAGTATAATTGGGTCATAAGTACTTGATCGATGCCCGGAAAAAAAAAAATTTCACATCCCTGACGGGATTTCTGGGTTTGATTATAAACGATAACTTCACAAGTGAATTATGCAATCAACAATTGTGTCACATATCCGTGCACGCATCTGAAGACGCCTAGGTGTAATGGGGACTTCATTGTTTTTATGTTTTGTTTTTTTAACCCTTTTCCTAACATGAAAAGCAGATGACACTTGCAAAAGATTTCTTGAATAGCAATTCAATATTTGCAAGTTCAAACACATTTACATCATCAACAGACACAGTGGAACCCTCTTAGTTGGATGTTTCTTAACTGAATAACCCTGTTAAATGAATATAAATTTCCCAACACAAAACCGTTTACCATACCTCCAGTAGAAATTTGATCAGTTAATTGAATATAGGTTATAGAGTAAACTCTTGTTAATTGAATAAAAAATCTTGTAACCTGTCTAGAAATTACCCTGATTCGCCACAGTTTTCCTTTGTTTGCAGACCTATTTGGCCTCAGAACATCCAATACAGGCATTTAATCAATCATATCTTGTTTGACAGAGCTCATGGATATAATAGAATAAATGTTAAGTTTATCTCTAGAATATAGGAAATTGACACAATCTCAGTTAATTGAATAATCCTGTTAACTGAATAATTTTCATTGGCAAAGTGGCTATTCAATTAACATGGGCCCACTGTATAGGGCATCTGCCATCTGTTTCTTTGAACATGAGTTACTATTCATGTATTTGGAAATTTTAATATGCAGATTTAAATCATTTAATGAGTATATTTTGGAAATACAGTTAAAACTAGAAGTCCTGTCTCGAACTGTGCGCTTACCTAGGCTTAATTGCGTGCAATTGCCATATCGAATGGCATCCAAAGCACGGCAGGTTCTCCTGGTTACTTATAACAAACACGGGCAATGTTTCTGCCAATGGACCGGAGGTTACCCGGAGGTCCATTGACTGAAACATTGCTTGTGCTCAGGCCATATGGACAGAATTTGATGGCCTTACTATGGTCACAACGCGTAGATTAACGTGCAGATTGGCGTGCTATTTGTGCGCATTTCATGACAGGACTTCTAGTTTTAACTGTATAGATGGTATGAATGTATGTTTTAATTTTTCTTCAATTTTGTTTTATTAAAATTCCATCTTAATAATTCCAAAATAAACCTTAATTTTTTGACATTACTCACTGTTCCAACTCAAAAGGCATGAAAATGAACTGATTGCAAAATGATTTGATTAAAAAAAATAACTGATTATGTATTGAACAGCATGAATATTGTCCTGGTCAGCTTGTTACCCAAGAGCTATTTATTGTCCTGGTCAGCTTGTTACCCAAGAGCTATTTATTGTCCTGGTCAGCTTGTTACCCAAGAGCTATTTATTGTCCTGGTCAGCTTGTTACCCAAGAGCTATTTATTGTCCTGGTCAGCTTGTTACCCAAGAGCTATTTATTGTCTTGGTCAGCTTGTTACCCAAGAGCTATTTATTGTCCTGGTCAGCATGTTACCCAAGAGCTATTTATTGTCCTGGTCAGCTTGTTACCCAAGAGCTATTTATTGATTTTATGGGTACAGGAAGCCAGAATACCCAGCAATCCTGAAATGAGGTCCGCAGAGGGTGAATTTGCACAGCAGGGTAGCATCACTAAATTTACCCTCTGTGAACCTCAATCTGAATCAGGGTCTCAAAACTAAACAGAAGAAGGTACCCAGAGATAAATTGGCCCACTGTATGGGATAGCATCATCAAATTCACCCTCTGGGGACCTCATTCTGCAAATGTCAGACTGCTTATTTTCAGGCCTGTTTGGAACCTTATATTATATTGTTGTGTCCGTGCAAATACTGCCCACCTGTTTTACGGGCGGAGGAAGCCAGAGTACATGGAGAGAACCACCAAACAGCAATGAGCAACTGTCAGAACCTCAACATTCTAACTCTGTTCAAGCACCGCTCAAACAGGATTACAGCGGTTGAAGACATGTGCAGTACGCCTTAGTTCTTGGCGTCATCGTGCCCCATGTAGGGAACCAGGATAAAGTGCCTTGCCCATGGACATAAAGCGGGTCGTCCCGGATGGGGATCGAACTTGGGACCTCAGGCATAGAAGTCCAACAGTTTACCACTGAGCCACCATGCTCCCACAGTTGGTGATAGATGTCCTTCAGTAACATTTCATTACCAGTTTTGTTTTTTTAACCCTAAAAACAGTTGATGATCAAGACAGGAAGTAAGCAGTCTCATCTGCAAAAATGATATCCCCAGAGGGTGAATTTGGTGATGCTACCCTCTGAACCTCAATCTGAATCAAGGCCTCAGACCTAAACAGAACGAGGTACCCAGATGATAAATTGGGGGATTCTAGCCCTCTGTATGGGATAGCATTAGTAAATTCACCCTCTGGGAACCTCATTCTGCAAATGACTGATAGCTTATTTCCATGTTTGCCGGAGAGTACTACTAAGTACCCATTCATAACTGCTAGTCTCTCCAACCTAGTAACCCCACACATGCAGGGTTTGCATCAGTTGAAGTTGCAGAACACATACATGTAAGGGCGCGTGGTGGCTCAGTGGTAGACTGTTGGACTTCTATGCTAGAGGTCCTGAGTTCGATCCCCGTTCGGGACGACCTGCGTTGTGTCCTTGGGCAAGGCACTTTATCCCGGCTGCCTACATGGGGGCACAATGACACCGTGTACTAAGGCGTACTGCACGTCGATGGTGCGCATGTCTTCAATCGCTGTAACATTGCTTGAGCTGAGCTTGAACAGATTTAGAATGTTGAGGAGCTGACAGTTGCTCGTCGATGCTCGGTGGTTCTCTCAGGGTACTCTGGCTTCCTCCACCCGTAAAACTGTCACGGTCATGATTAGCCATTGTGCATAAGTATGTGACCTTAAACCCCAATAAATAAATAAATAACATACATGTAAGTACACTGCACCACCATGTTTCTAATTTATAGAACTGACTGACAGTTTGCATTGATTACAAAGTGATCCATTCCCAGGTCTCCATCACTCCCAATTGAGCAGCAGTGACTCCCCCCTCAATCCTCTGCCCCCCTCCAATATGCTGTCTGCCATACAGATTATATTCTGGAAGTCTTCAGGCCTGGAATTCTTAAAAATACAGGAGGGCTAAAAATCACATAGCGTAGGGGTGCGATTAGCTCTCCTCAAGCTTACAAAAGCTAAAATTGACAAAATGAAGTTTTACTATTAATGAATGGTGTCCTGTGGGCATTGACATTTTATTTGGTGTTGCTAACAGGGTAGTCTCTGTGAGGCGGCTACACTGCCCCTCCCACACCTCCGGGCCTCAGAGGTGTGGATGGGTCAGTGTGGTCGTCTTACAGAGACCATTAACATAGCAGAGATCTGAAAAGAGGTGTTTTTTACCTGCGTCGCCAGCGGCAGAGCAGGTCTAGTAACCGCTCAACTCCGTCCGTACATCAGTTCATCCGAAACACTTCTTCCGTCAAAGTTTTCTTGGCTTCTATGAAAGGGAATGATTTTATATTTGGTCTGCTGCTTCATAATGATGAGTTGTATCGTGTATCTAATTTTCAGATCTGCCGTGCAGCCACTTCCTGTTTGCCGATACTTTGAAGTCTGTTCATCTCTGTAATCAATTGCATGCAGCGACGCAGGTCCAGACCCGGTATTGGTCTTGGCTTGTTTAGGAATAGGCTTTTATGGTAATCATTATTATTTTCTAAGACCAGGAGGACTAGTTTTCCCCCTCCATAATTTTTTTAAGGCCAGCAGTAGGCGAGCGAATAAATCACTCTCCTGAAAATGTCAGGCCTGAGTCTTTAATTTCTTTATTCTACAAATCACCCAAAGATGTATTTGCTTTTTAGTAAATGGAATTATGCCTCTTTCCAG
Organism: Pictodentalium vernedei; assembly: GCA_031216915.1. Taxonomy (NCBI): domain Eukaryota; kingdom Metazoa; phylum Mollusca; class Scaphopoda; order Dentaliida; family Dentaliidae; genus Pictodentalium; species Pictodentalium vernedei. The sequence continues at coordinate 20,998,030 of CM062295.1, forward strand.
GTCAGAGGTCTCTTCCATTAGCTCTCTCAGTTGTATGAATATTAGAGTCTCAAATATTCTGCAACATCAGTGTACACAAGTGGTCTCAGGGAGAGCTAAGATAACACAGTTTCTCTAGATCAGTCCTGTCCTTGATCCTTGTCCACCCAAGCTCACTGCTGAGTGCTTTCATTTCTTGAACATGTTATCCATATGCCTGCACCATTCTGCCGGGTTTCCAAACTCTTGGTTTAGTGGTATCATACTCTTAACTGCCTAATAATAGTAATTGCTGAATAATATAACAATAACATGATTTTGGAGGGCATTATGGTTCATTAGCGGCCCTGCAGCAATGAACAGCCCAAGGGTTTATTAAAGGCCCGAGATGAAGGCGAGGGCCGTTAATAAGCCCAAGGGCTGTTTATCATTGCTGCAGGGCCGCTAATGAATCATGATGCCTGACAACAATCATGTTATTACTATTATTACCAGGCCATTGTAACAAACGAACAATGATTTTATCAGTATACTTACAGTGCGACCAATTCACAGTGCAATGAAACTTATTTCCATCTGATAGTGCTTCATTCCACCACAGAAATAATCACTAAAGTCGGTTCGATATTTCTGTTTCGATCGTGCGTTCGACTTCAGTTCAGAAATACAAAGGGACGTCATCCAAATGGGCGTAATTCATTAGACCATGGAATCTAAAAATAGCCGCTAATGGCTATTTATACCATTATAGCCCGCGGCCCGGCTCCATCAAATGACGTCACTGAAATTATGGAATTTTAACGGGCATCCAAACTTGTGTTAATCGACTAGTAACTTATAGATCGAGAGGTAATAATAGTGATGGTCAGGATATTTGACTGGAAATAATAATAATGATGGCATTTTCCCTATATAGTGGAACTCATTTAATTGGATATCTCTCCACTGAATAACCCTGTTAATTGAATATAATTTCCTAACACAAAACCATTTACCATATCTCCAGTACCAATTTGACCTGTTAATTGAAATATAGGGTACAGGGTAAACTCCTGTTAAATGAATAAAAAATCTTGTAACCTGTCAAGAAATTACTCTTACTCAACCCAGTTTTTCTGTGTTTATCGACCTATTTGGCCTGAGTACATCCAATACAGTCATTTCATCTATTATATCTTGTTTGACAGAGCTCATGGAGCTCTGTCAAACAAAATATAATAGAATAAATGTTAAGTTTATCTTTAGAATACAGGAAAGTGACACAATCCCTCTTAATTGAATACTCCTGTTAGTTGAATACAGTTAAAACTAGAAGTCCTGTCACGAACTGTGCGCTTATCTAGGCTTAATTACACGTAGGAATTGTGCGCAATTGCTATATCGAATGGCATCAAAAGCACAGCAGGTTCTCCTGGTTACTCATAGCAAACACAGGCAATGTTTCTGCCAATGGACCTCCGGGTTACCCGGAGGTCCATTGGCTGAAACATTGCTTGTGCACAGGCCATATGTACAGAATTTGATATCCTAACTATGGTCATAACGCGTAAATTAACGTGCAGATCAACGTGCTATTTGTGCGCATTTCATGACAGGACTTCTAGTTTTAACTGCAATTGTCATTGGCAAAGTGGCTATTCAGTTAACAGGGTTCCACTTTATTCCTAACTACCAAATAATAGTGATTGTTGGTAATTTTGTCTCAAAAATCTATAATGGTGTCAACACTATTATTGGGAAGGTGAGAGCATCTGTATCCTATGGGTGCTTCCAAGATGTTTTGGCTGGTTTACTAGTGGAGTGTTAAATTTTTTCTAGTGGTAATTTGTAACATGAGCAATTTTTCCAAATATACCATGCTACCAGCAACAGGGGCCTTAATTCTGTAAGATTTTCCCACAAGCAATTGTTTGTTGCAATTTAATATTCAAGCTTGTAGGCCTACATGTACTGTACAGCCCATAAGTATTTAACCTTGCTTTTGTTTTCATTGTTTGAGTCTTCATTAGGGCTGTATGGTATATCGATAAACCGATATATACCGGTATTCAAACCAATATCGATTGAATACCAGTGTAATTACAAAAATATTGGTTTATTGTCAATATTTATTTACCCACAATTTAATTTTCAAGATGTCTTGAGTTTTTTTAACTGTCGCCCACGAATGAATAATATTATCCCTTTATCCAAGGAATTGTCTGCTTGTGCCCTCGTAATACACATACTCAGCAGTTGAAAAAATAATTTTCAAAAGTTTCAACAAAACTATATCATGATATAGTTTGGTTGAAATCTTTGGTTAAAATCTGATAAACAAATTTTGAAAATAATAAGTTTTGATATTGTCTGCTTTGGGTAAAGGTTTTTCGAACTGCATCATCAAGCTTCTGTACATTACACAGCCTTTGTTAGTGTACATTTTCATGTAGTGTGTGATACGGCAGTTACCAATTTTTTTATAACCAGAAAGTGTAACTACACCTCTGCATTGCACAGGGTTAGTCATGCTTTCTGGATATAAAACATTTTCGTTATTGACTAAGTAACTAACCCTGTGTAGTGTTCAGTATTTGTGTAAATTGTTTTACCCAACGTACAGTTAAAACAAGAAGTCCTGTCACGAACTGTGTGCTTATCTAGGCTTAATTACGCATAGGAATTGTGCTCAATTGCCATATCGAATGGCATCCAAAGCACGGCAGATTCTCCTGGCTACTCATAGCAAACACAGGCAATGTTTCTGCCAATGGACCTCCGGGTTACCCGGAGGTCCATTGACTGAAACATTGCTTGTGCACAGGCCATATGTACAGAATTTGATAGCCTTACTATGATCCTAATGCGTAGTCGCAGATCGACATGCTATTTATGCGCTTTTCATGACATGATTTCTAGTTTTAACTGTAATTGCTAAAAACAGCCAGTAGTGTTCTCAAAAAGCGTTGAAACTTAGCTTATGACCCCTCATTGGAATAGATTGTGGAATTTTTTTTAGTGAATTTCAAAAATAAAATAGAGGATATCTACACTGTTTTAGTGAATATCGGGAATTATCTCCTGAGTATGGACCTGAAAGTTTTATTTATATAGTACGTGGAGAGTGGATTGTAACTAAATCACCTGCTGAGTGGAGTTATCACCCAAGCTATAACTTTCAAATTTTGTGCATATTGACAAAACACACAAGCAATATTTCAGCCAATGGACCTCCGGGTTTAACCCGGAGGTCCATTGGCTGAAACTTTGCTTGTGCTGGTTATGCTTTGCAAGAAATTTGCGATTATTGATTGGGTGGAATCGCCACTCTGCGGGTGATTTAGTGATAATACACTCTCCACGTACTGTATGTAAATAATACTTTCAGGTCCACACAAAAGACATATCATAATTCCCGATATTCACTAAAACAGCATAGATTTTCTTTTTATTATATACTACATGACATTTTAATGTGCAATATTCAGCTCAATTCGACTGCAAACAGTTTCAAGACAATAACAAAAAGCTGCTGATAGTTCCTTCATGCACTGGAGCATAACGTCATTTAGGAAGCTAATGAAAAAATTCATCGTGTGGACCTGAAAGTATTATTTGTCACTCGCACAAGCGCTCGCGAAAAATAAAACTTTCAGGTCCACACTCATGAGATAATTCCCAGCTGACTAAAATAGAGCATATTTTCTTTTTTATTATATGCTATGAGACATTTTATTGCACAATATTCAGCCCAAATCGACAAGAAACACATACGTTTCAAACCAAAAACAAAGATCAGCTGATTGTTCCTTCATGGTGATGTAATGTGGCATAGCGTGACATCATTTAGGATGCTACTGAGGAATATTTCTTGATATCTATCAAGTCGATGGGTATCACGAAGTATCTTTAAGATAATTTGCGATAATTCACAGGCTAGCATATAATAAAACTTTATTCTATTTTCAATTGATGGCTTGTTTCCATTCCAAGACTATTTTTAGAAAGTGTATCTTGCAAAGGAATAGTGCATAAGTATTTTTATGTAAAAAGTATTGAAAATATGGTATAGTGCCTCGCAACCACTCTGAGAAAGGGATATGAGATACATGTAGGGCTGCACAATATTCAAAACTGAATACCAGTATCGGTATTCAAAAAAATACCCCCGTATACCGGTATATCGAAAACTGTTCAGCATAAGTACCACAATCGAAACTTTAGACATCACAGTTGGAACAAATTAGCATGCCTTGATGATGCGGATCGAAACACCTTCACCCAACACAGATGACATATCAGAACTTATTATTTGAAATAAGAGTTTATCAGATTTTTCCAAAAATTTCTACTAAATAATATCATGTGACCCCTCATTGGAACGAGCTCAGTGAGCTCGTTCCAATGAGGGGTCACATGATATAGTTTTGTTGAAATTTTTGAAAATTATTTTTTCTGCCGCAGGATTTGTATATTACATGGGCACATGCAGACGATTCCCTGCGTAAAGGGATAATATTATTCATTCGGGGCTACAGTTAAAACTCAAGACATCTTGAAAATTAAATTGTGGGTATTCAAATAATGACGATAAGGCCTAAAAAAATAAAAAATCTGTTTCTCTGGCCCTCCCGCATGGTCATTTTGGCTGCCGCATGCTCTCTTTTTTATAACCAATGTAATCTTTAAAAAAAAAATTAAATAGTTTATGTCTGATATTTTACCCAAGTTGAAAAAATTAATAAATTTGTCCCTTGAGTGCAAGAAGGCTTTGCAATGCCTTAGCATTGCAAAGCCTTCATGCTCTCAAGGGATGAAATACACCACCACCCATGCTATTCCATAGATTATGAGGCCAAAAACATAAACCAAGAACATGAACTTTTGATGGCAAAGAAATAATTACACAAAATAAAAAATAAAATAAAAAAACGCTCGCCCGCATGCAATTTTAAAAATAATGGCCTGAGAAACAGAAGATCTACTTTGTATGGCCTAAACTAATATTTTTGTAACTACACCGGTATTCAATCGATATTGGTTTGAATACCGGTATATATCGGTTTATCGATATACCGTGCAGCCCTAGATACAGTTAAAAGTAGAAGTCCTGTCATGAACTGTGCGCTTATCTAGGCTTAATTGCGCGTATGAATTGCGTGCAATTGCCATATCGAATGGCATCCAAAGCACTGCAGGTTCTCCTGGTTACTCATAGCAAACATGGGTAATGTTTCTGCCAATGGACCTCCGGGTTACCCGGAGGTCCATTGGCTGAAACATTGCTTGTGCACAGGCCATAATTACAGAATTTGATAGCCTTACTATGGTCATGTCACATAGATTAACGTGCATATCGACGTGCTATTTGTGCGCATTTCAGGACAGGACTTTTAGTTTTAACTGTACATGCAGCCTTATAAGGGCACTTGACAAATAATATTTAAAGCACCTTTTGATTTACATTACTGCTATTTCTTATTTCTTACAGATCACATTCAATCAAAATGACCTTAAGCTGTAACTTAATCATCAGGTACATGTAATAGGTTCTGACTTTATCATCCGAAGTTCTTATTGAAGATGTGCACTTCAAGATTATGGTGGTGTCTTTTAATTATCAACTGTTTCTACACATCTAAAGGTCAGCTGGTTATTGAAGCTGGATCAACTGTAACAGGCGAAACCATTTTTTATTCGAGTACATATTTTACAGTTACGGTAAGTGAATTGCATTTCTTTTCTTTTTAGTAGTATAGCTGTATGTTGGTTAACAAAACCACTCTCTTTTAACTGGTAGAGTGCTAATTTTTTCTCAGCCTCAAGATTTGTTCACACATTTTGTCTTGTTACAATTTATGGGAGAGTGCCTATAGGCACTCTCCCATAATTTGTAACAATACAAATCAATGGAGATGAAGTAATTTTACTTACAAGATAGGGGGCGTGGTGGCTCAGTAGGTAGAGGTGCAGGCTGCAAGCCAAGAGGTCCTCGGTTCGAATCCCACCTGCGGCAACCGCGTTGTGTCACAAGACACTTCACCCCCATTGCCCATGTGGGGGCACGATGACACCGTGTACTAAGGTGTACTGCACGTCGATGGTACACATGTCTTCAACCAATCTAACCCTGCCTGTGCTGCAGTGCGGAGTTACGATGTTGGGGAGCTGGCAGCTGCTCGGTGGTTCTCTCTGGGTACTCTGGCTTCCTTCACCCGTAAAACTGTCACGGTCGTGATTAGCCCTTGTGCATAAATATGTGACCTTAAACACCAATAAATAAATAAATAAATACAGGGCTCGCCTTGAGTAAAATGGTCGGGGCCTAAAAAAAGTGCCCCACATATTGAGGTCGGTGCATTTTCGGGGCTGATTTTCCATTTTGTCCATTATTGTTAGTGCTTTTTTGTGGAAAATGTCGGGGCTTGAAAAAAAGCCCCCAGCAAGTGCTCTTCGGGGCTGATCACGGGGCCTGGGCTGATCAGCCCCAACTCAAGGCAAGCCCTGTAAATAAATAAATAAATACTTACAAGATAAATGAAGGACACCCACAGAATATGAAGCCTTTAACTTTAGGTACCTGCAGTTCAGAATAAAGCCCAAATATTGGCTTCTAGCACTCTACCAGTTAACTATTAACCCTTTAAGACTTTAATTATCCTGACGTTCAAACGTCACTGGGAATTCAGTTTCTTCAACGTTGTTTTCAAAATGCGACGTCAAATGTTGGAAAGTACAAATGACAAGATATTTTTCACATTAGTGATTATCAAGTTGGGGGCTAGATTATTTTTGGTGGTCTGAATTTGTTATGCAAAACTTGTTTTATTACACATTATTGGAGAGTGCCCACAGGCACTCTCCAATAATTTGTAATAAAACAAATTTATACAAACAAAATATTATTTGTGTTTGACTGAAAATGAAATATAAGCAAGGAAAGTGTTGGCTTTTTCTCTGGTGTCCTCATTTTTTTGAATTCTCTGATAGTGGCTTCTAGCAATCAACCAGTTAAGAAGTCTAGACAGCAGGATTACATTAGAATGTTAAGCTGCGATGACATTTGGCTCAACGGTTGTCACTCAGCACTATTCGGGAGAATATAGGAATTGAGGTTTAAAAAATTTAAAAATAATAATAAAACAAATGACCACAAAGTATCAACATTCTGTTTGATTTTGTACGTCATAAGACGTACACAAGTACCAAAGGGTTAACCCGCTGAGTAAATTTAAAACAGTTTTCTGCTGACATGGGAAGCAGCTATGACTAGATTTGGTGAAAAATTCATGAAACTTCGACCCCCAAAAATCATTGGTTACAATGTCTGTACAACCAGCAGGTTAAAATTTGATTAAATATCCTTAAATTTGACTTATCATAATAACAAGCGATTTCCTGTCCTGTGCAGGAATATCTGCCAGCAGCATGTATGAAGTTAATCCCTTCAATCCTTTCTTCTCAAATGAGAACATCATGCAATACAGTAAAACCTGTCTTGAGAGACCACTGTCTTGAGAGACCACCTGTCTTGAGAGACCACCTGTCTTGAGAGACCACATCTGCCAGGCACTGATTGGTTTTACACTATAATGGACCTGCTATGGGAGACCACCTATCTTTAGAGACCACCTGTCTTGAGAGACTACTGTGACCTGGTACCAACTAGTATTTTTATGCCACAATGGACCTGTCTTGAGAGACCGCCTCTTTGAAGACTGAAACCATGACAAAAACTTTTTATCTGTTCTGGAATTGGAAAATCCATTGTGGTTATACTAACATAATTAAAAGTATTAAAAGCTCTTAATTGGATTTCAATTGCTAACTCATTAAAGATTGAGATGTATTTATAAGACCCCTGTGAAAAGATTAGGATTATTGCTGAATAAACACTTTCATACATACCTGAAATGTGACAGATAGGAATAAAAATAAATTTGTGTTGAAAATCTTTTTGTAACAAATTGAAATGGACTGTTATAAAAATTATAAAAATAAATTAGTGTTGAAAATCTTCAATAAAGATTTTCAACGCTAATTTATTTTTATAATTTTTATAACAATCCATTTCAATTTGTTACAAAAACTTCATAAAAAAGAACAACTATAAAGTAATTACAAAAATCTATTCTTCTCCATTTCTGAATTTTGTGGTTGGTTATTCACTGTCTTGAGAAAACCTGAAACCTGTTATGAGAGACCACCTGTCTTGAGAGACCACTTTTGTTTGGCCCAAAGGGCGGTCTGTCAAGACAGGTTCTACTGTATCATGAACAGGAAGTAGACAAATCCATTTTGCTTCTGTAGTAACATCCTGATACAGATTTGAAATCTTTGCCTGCTGTGGCCAATTTTCTTGAGAAGTACAGAGATACTCTGTTACTTAATTCTTTATGTAATGAATTGTCCGCAGCCACATGCGTAATATACAAATTCAGCAGTTGAATTTTTTTCAAACAATTTCAACAAAACTTTTTGTCATCTTTAATTGGAATGAGCATCTCAAGGAGGTCACATGGTATGGTTTTCATTGAAATTTTATGAAAATTTTTAAAAAAATATTTAAAATAATAAATTTTGATATTGTCTGCAGTGGGTAAAGGGTTAATAACAGGTTTGTAGAGGACATATACTTGTTTTAGATAGCCTTAGGTACAATGCCTGAACATTTTGGGAGAGCCATTGTCCTTGATCCCTGTGGATCCTGTAAAACTAAATTAAGTGGAGTCCTAACGGCTCTCCCAAACCTTTGAGAAAAGTTAATAGATAAATTTCAAATTTGACATTAAAATCTGGCCTAATTTATAGAGGGTTGTTGTGGTTCCCACATAATATTCAAATGATGAGGCATAAGGTACCAGAATTTTATCCTATGTTCACCTATATTACTACCTGCAGGCATTCCGCCGGGCAGTTTTTCGGTCCGGTAAACGGACCCATTCCCCCAAAATCAAGCAGCAATTTTTCCCCCAGAAGTTGAGTTTTTTCCTCTATACGTTTTTCTTAAATGTATTCAATAAAGTTGAAATCGTATACAAAAGTCATTCTCTAGGCTAGTATCAGCATTACTATTGAATCCTCAAAGAAGCAGAGGGATGTGTTTATTATTTGCTGGGATCGTAACTTCGACTACCGGTATTTATAGAACGCAAGATATTCCCAAAGTTCGGCAAAATCGTGGTGACCTCACGTCACCATAGACGAATATATCAGCCAATCGGTGCTCTTTTTATTTATATCTCCTGAAGACATTTCGCGAACTGTTTGACTGATAATGATGAGATGATCATTCTGGTCCGAAACGACCACCGATGCTGCAAATCCAGTACCGATGGGGCGAATAGACTGTGGTGCCATACGACCTTGTTGCCAAATGACTTTTCCCCAACAAAGTAGGGTCGATTTAGAAAAAAAAATGCTCGTTTGACTAAACTTTTAAAACGAAAACAAATTTCGTTTCGTTCTGCATTTTCAATTATATACGTTGGAGCATATTGGGTTGCGTAAAAAAAGAAGTCAAGGTCGCAGTCGCTGTGGCGCCGTCACTGTCAGAATTCGTGGATTCGTGTTGTTTTGCGTTTGTATTTTTATGAAAAATTGGACCAAATGTCGTAGTATTGTATGTTCTGTAAAAATTTTGAGTATTGCAGAGGAAAAAAATACATGTTTTCATCTTCAATTATTCAGCATTTTTGCGAGAAAAATGCTCCCAGAGGCCACCAGAGAGCAACTAGAAATCAAAATTTTCTTGGGGGGAGAACCCCCCCAAACCCCCCTATATTTGCACGTGCCTTCGGCACGTGCAACAGACGCCTTCGTCGTCTGTATTTTATTTTTTTTCCAATACCGGACCCACAAATTTTCCCCTCGCGGAACCCCTGACCTGTGAAAAGCCTGTATGCTAAATTTTAGCTTTTGACCCCACTACCGGTGTCCCACGGTATCTTCACCCCTGTGTATCTTCCCCCCAGGGAGAAGATACACGAGTGCATCTTCCCCCCTGCAGGGAGGGGGAAGATGCACTAGTGTATCTTCGAGTAACCACATTTATTTGAGTAACCACATTTATTATTTTTATGACATTCAGTGGAAGATGCACAGAGTGGGGGGAAGATACCCTAGTGTTGATATAGGGCGCTGGGGGGAATCCCTAGATTTGTGTACCCTAACCACATTTATTATTTTTTATGACATTCAGTGGAAGATACACAGAGTGGGAGGAAGATTCCCTACTACTGCATCCCCCCCCCCCTCCCCCAAGGGGGAAGATATCCTTTTACAACGGTATCTTCCCCCTGTGTATCTTCCCCCTCCCTCCCACCCTGGCTATCTTACCCCCTCTAATCTTTTGTCAACATGGATAACATAGTGTTGCCCTGCATTCTGATAGTAATGTCTTTAGGTTTGAAAAGTTGTTCTGTGTTGTGTGTGGATGGGGGTGGGGGGAAGATACACAGGGAGGGGGAAGTTACACAGGATGGGGGAGGGGGAAGATAACCTAGTGCATCTTCCTCCAGGGGGGGGGGGGGGGATACCCTGTTACACTGATGTAAAGCTTCTACTGCTGTTAAAACGTTTTCAGTAGGAATTCCATTACAAAAATTTACACTTAATATAGTAGGAACTTCATCCAACTTGACCTTTGACATGACCCAATTTGCCGACTTTGATACACACTTTGCAATGTTTCATTCAAATACGTAACGTTTTGCAATACTATCTACTACATGCAATGACTTATTAAGTTTAAAATACCTACAATTAAATGTTTAAAATAAAATTTAAGAATTGTTAATAATAATTTGATTGAAAAAGCAAGGTAAGTTCAATCAACTTTGACGATGTGTCTAGCTGTCAATCAAGCATTCATGTGCTTCTGAAAGTACTGCCCAATGGCACAGATGTAAACAAAACAAACCCATGTGTTCACTCAACTGCTAATCGAAAATGTTTTTTCTCCATTTTAAGTGACAAAGTCGATTATTTATTATGAGCATCATGCTGCATGCTATCAATAAAACAAATGGGTACTAGGACCAGTAATCAGTAGAATAAGGGTTATAACCACTCAGCAGAGCCTCGTAGTTAAAACCCTTATCCTACTCGTGGCTTAACCCTTTACCCAACACAGACGATTTCAAAATTTATTATTTTAAATATCATTTTTAAAATTTTTCACAAAATTACACCAAAACCATATCCTGTGACCCCTCTTTGGAACGAGCTCCACAAGCTCGTTCCAAAGAGGGGTCACATGATATGGTTTTGTTGAAATTTTTCGAAAAATAATCTTTTTTCAGCTGCTGAATTTGCATATTACGCAGGCGGATGCTGGCGATTCGTTGGGTAAAGGGTTAAATCTGATTACCAGTGCTGGTACCTATTTATTCTATGTATCTCCTGAGTGACTGTAAGGAAACCCAAGTTTTCACTGGCAGCTGGAAGCCGTGAGTGAAAACATAGATCTCTTTGCAGTCATGATTGAGACAATTCTGGCACCTATTCAAAAACACCGGGTATTCTTTTTATATGTGATGCAGTGACTTAACTGAAATTAGAACATTTTTTTAATTGCAATTAAATCACCCAAAATCGGAAAATGAATAGTGATAAGAATGACCAAAGGGAAGTTGGGCATTTAAGAAAAAAATTTGGTGTCTTCCCACAAGACCAATTCCCTTTAGACCAACTCCCACTAGGCCAATTCCCAAAAGATCAATTCCCAAAAGACCAATTCTCCTTAGACCCACGTTGTGTCCTTGGGCAAGGCACTTTTTCCCGGTTGCCTACATGGAGGCATGATGATGCCATGTTTTAAGTCTTACTGCACGTCGATGGTGCACATGTCTTCAACCGCTGTTTCCCCTGCTTAACCGGAGCTTGAACAAAGTTAAAATGTTAAGGAGCTGACAGTTGCTCATCGATGCTCTGTGGTTCTCTCTGGGTACTCTGGTTTCCTCCACCTGTAAAACTGTCATGGTCACGATTAGCTTTTGTGCATAAGTATGTGACCTTAAACACCAATAAATAAATAAATAAATAATAATATGAAAAATGAGCCCAACATCTATAAAATATCAATAACATTAAATACATTTATAAACATATCAAATTATTGATATAAAATGATTTTAAAAGTAGAGCATATCAGTTGGTCTAAGGGGAATTGGTCTTTTGGGAATTGATCTAGTGGGAATGAACCAAAAATTTCCTGGAAAATAGTGAGTCTCCCTCTAAAATAAGACTTAATATGTCTGGAGGAGAGATAGACCAGATTGACATACATGCACCCAATGTAACATGTAACCAACTAACCCGGTGCATTGTTAAGGCATGAATCACTGTATATTTTTAGCTGCGACTAGCAGCTCTATAAGTGGCAATATCAGTCTGTCGGTCTGTCTGTCTGTCGGTCGGTCGGTCTGTTTGTGACCAACAAGTTCAAAAATCAATAACTTTTGAAATACTTGATGGAATGACTTTATATTTGGCATGTAAGTGTATCTTATTGATGTCTAGCCACTGTTCAATGCATGTGTTGTTCCAAATATTTTTCTTGGAGTTATGGCCTTTGATGAACTTAGAATTTTGTGACTAACGAGTTTCTAAAAGAATAACTTTCAAACTACCTGGTGGAATAACTTCATGTTTGATATGCAAGTGTATCTCATTCATGTCTAGCCCATGTCCACTGCAATTGTTGTTCCAAATATTTTTCTTGTTTTTTTTTCACCATCACCTGTAAATTGCCCCTGAAAATATTTTTTGGACTTGCAGATTGCACCACCCGTCGCATTTACAGCGTCAATGTCGCGATTTTTATATAGTATGTGATATAGCAGCAGCCCTCGAAATTTGGAATATTTTACCCAGACAGTCACTTGCTGTGGTAAATTCCATTTCCCATGGCATTGTTATGGCAACCACAGAGGTGAACATCAATTCTGTACATTATGTGGAGACGATGGGTTATAAGCCTCAAGCTTCATGTCAAATCTATGATCGTGTTTGTATAGCTTAAAGTTTGTTTACTTGGTTTCTTGGAAATAAATATAGTTTGAACTATAGAACATCACAAAGTACTGTACTAGGAGTGCAAGTAGCCTTTCATAACCAGGCTTGGCAATTTCAGGAGAGCGATTTTTTAGCTCTCCTTACTGCCCTCCTGAAAGAATTAAGGAGAGCGATAAATTGCCGTCCTAAATATTTGGGTCTGGGATGATTGAGATTACATGTATTATGGTCACATTAAATTTTTGTTGTAAAGCAAAAATGTAATTTAACTTCGAAGTCACATAACATCACATAATTTCATTTCGAAAGTGGTTCAGTGGTAAAAGGTAATGGCTGCAACCATACCCAAACACAGTTGCAATCATTTGAAGCAAAATGAGTCACAGCAATATTTTTTTCTGTCAGTTTCAAGTTCAACAACTGACATCACAGTTTGAGGGGTAATTATTCAAGGAATATTGACATTATAATATACTACCATTACTACTATCCTGTCACTTGAAGCACTTGCACCAGGATGTGGCTGTAGATTCAAGCAGACCTGTTGTCCAAGAAAGTCATACGCCTACCACTACCACCTTCAACCCCCAAGGGGGGTTGAAGGTGGTAGTGGTAGGCGTATGACTTTCTAGGACAACAGGTCTGGGTACACACACAGGTCTTGTCAAGTATGAGTGAGACATCTAGATGTCTAAGAGATTTCGCTTTACCTTAGTAAAGTTAATAAAATCACTGATGTAGTCTGTTGGTTTCAGTTTCAATGAGTTTGTTCAACTGGATACTTAAAATGCTGTGTAAAGCTAATTGCTCTCCTAAGCTGATTGAGGAGAGCGCTTTTTTGCCCTTCTGCATTTTTCAGAATGCCAGGCCTGCATAACCCAAGCATTGAATATCAGGATTGGCAGTTACCTGCCAGTCCTGATATTCAATACTTGAGTTATATAATTAAGAGTGTGGCACGTTGCTCGTGACCAATAAATAGTAACACACATCATTGAAATATTTACTACCAGTATACAAAATTATAAATTGAGAATCTTGGAAAAATATTACCACAGCATTTATAATGCTGTGGTATAACCAGTTTACCACAGCATTCACCATGGCAGTGCTGATTGCTGTGGCTAATTTCGAGGGCTGTACAGTTAAAACTAGAAGTCCTGTCATGAACTATGCGCTTATCTATTTATTATTTATTGATGTTTAAGGTCACATATTTATGCACAATGGCTAATCATGACCGTGACAGTTTTACGGGTGGAGGAAGCCGGAGTACCCAGAGAGAACCACCGAGCAACGACGAGCAACTGCCAGCTCCCCAACATCGTAACTCCGCACTGCAGCACAGGCAGGGTTAGATTGGTTGAAGACATGCGTACCATCGGCGTACAGTACGTCTTAGTACACGGCGTCATCATGCCCCCACGCGGGCAATGGAGATGAAGTGTCTTGCCCGAGGACACAACGCGGTTGCCGCAGGTGGGATTCGAACCAAGGACCTCTACCTACTGAGCCACCGCGCTCCTGTGCGCTTATCTAGGCTAATTTAATTGCGCGTAGGAATTGCGTGCAATTGCCATATGGAATGGCATCCAAAGCACGGCAGGTTCTCCTGGTTACTCATAGCAAACACGGGCAATGTTTCTGCCAATGGACCGCCGGGTTACCCGAAGGTCCATTGGCTGAAACATTGCTTGTACACAGGCCATATTTACAGAATTTGATAGACTTACTATGGTCATATCGCGTACATTAACGCGCATATCAACGTGCTATTTGTGCGCATTTCAGGACAGGACTTTTAGTTTTAACTGTATAATGGCAGTTACCAGTCTTTTATAACTAGAAAGTGTGACTAACCCTGTGCATAACTTTCAGGTTATAAAACATTTTCACTATTGACTGAGTAACTAGCCCTGTGCACTGTACAGCCGTAGTGTAAAAACTCACCTATATCAGTTCTTTACCCCAATTTATGCACCCCCTTCAACATAGGGCTGCACTATACAGTTAAAACTAAAAGTCCTGTCCTGAAATGCGCACAAATAGCACATCGATATGCGCGTTAATCTACGCGATATGACCATAGTAAGGTTATCAAATTCTGTAAATATGGCCTGTGCACAAGCAATGTTTCAGCCAATGGACCTCTGGGTAACCCGGAGATCCATTGGCTGAAACATTGCCTGTGTTTGCTATGAGTAACCAGGAGAACCTGCCGTGCTTTGGATGCCTTTCGATATGGCAATTGCGCCCCATTCATACGCGCAATTAAGCCTAGATAAGTGCGCATTTTGTGACAGGACTTCTAGTTTTAACTGTATTCAAAACTGAATACCGGTATTCAAAAAAATACCGCGGTATACCGGTATATCGAAAACTGTTCAGATATATGAACACAAGTACCACAATCGAGACTGGAGGCATCACAGTCAGAACGAATTAGCATGCCTTTATAACGCGGTTCGAAAAAAAACTTTACCCAATGCAGACGATATCAAAATTTATTATTTTCAAAATTAGTTTATCAGATTTTCCCCAAAGATTTCAACAAAACTATATCATGTGACCCCTCATTGGAACGAGCTCAACGAACTCGTTCCAATGAGGGGTCACATGATATAGTTTTGTTGAAATTTTTGAAAATTATTTTTTCAGCTGCTGAATTTGTATATTACGAGCAGATGATTCCTTGTATAACGGAATACTATTATTCATTCGGGGCTACGGTTAAAAAACTCAAGACATTTTGAAAATTAAATTGCGGGTAAATAAAGAATGACGATAAACCGATATTTTTGTAATTACACCGGTATTCAATCGATATTGGTTTGAATACCGGTATATATCAGTTTATCGATATACCGTGCAGCCCTACTTCAACACCCTCATTGGAACCCTCAGAAGTAAAGCAGTGCTTGTTTACTGTAATAACCAAGCTCTGTTTTTCTGATAAAATAGGACCCAGTCACCTTGCCTGGGTTGAAAGGCCTCTAAAATGGGCAACATGGGTACATGTATAAACAATTGACTAAACTTGGTTTGATCTTGATGTTGCAATCACAATTAGCCACTGTGCAGAATTATGTGACTTTAATCAGGGGGGGGGGGGGGGGAGGGGGGGTACCAAAAGTTTGCAAGACGTGACGTATGGGTGGGTGGGTCTCTTGAGTGCGCCAAAAATGTGCATTTCCAACTTGTACAATTTTTTGAATTTTTTAAAAATATATCAATATATCAGCTAATACATACCATCATTTGTGTTTCAAACCTTAAAGATGATGTTGTACATCACACTCTTAACATAAATACAACATCAGGAGGCTTTATATGTGAGAATATTGGGCTTAATCTGGGAAAATGTCACACATTAGTAGGGGGTGGGTGTCTTGTTCGAAATGTAGAAAATGTGCAGACAATATTTTGGGAAAATTCTCTCGGATGCACTAAATTCAACCCAAGTTATTTATTTATTAATAGAATTTGTATGGATAGAAGAGGAAGGTAGCAAACACCTGAGAATACTGACAGAACAATTCAAATGAAAATTTGTTCCCGTATATGTACACCTGCTCTGGCCAAGCCTGATAATGAACAGCTTGTTATTTGTAGATTGGGGCCCACAGCAGCCGACAGAGGTTTAAATTGGTGGTACCAGTTTCAGAACATTATGAAACCGCCCTAAAGACAGCTGTGCCTACTAAGTTTATAAGTTTATTTTGGATTTTAATGGGAGAGTGGGGGGTGGGTGTCTGAGAACGGTCGTAGAACATTTGCACGTGGGGGTGGGTGGGTGTAAAAGGGAGCTGAATAAAAAATAGGACGTCACGTCTTGCAAATTTCTAGTGCCCCCCCCTCCTGCTTTAATCACCAATAAATAAATAAATAAATTGTGACACGTCTTTGACTTTTCAACAGTTTAACTCCTTACATGCTGTTGACGGATATTCCAGCCTAGGAGGGATTTTTTGCCACTGAAATAAGTATAATTTGAGCAGATTTAATTTTTGCCCCGAAAAGTGACCAGATTTTTATCCGTGGTTTCTTTAGTTAAATTTAGATGATTGTTTCTTCAAATCTAGTTATGGCTGCTGCACAGCAGCCATGACTATATTTAATAACAAAATATCCTGAAAATACTCAGCAGGTTAAGAGTTAAGGCTTGCACAATATTCAAAACTGAATTCCGGTATCGGTATTCACAAAAATACTGCGGTATATGGGTATATCGAAAACTGTTCAGATATATGAACACAAGTACCACAATCGAGACTCGAGGCATCACAGTCGGAACGAATTAGCATGCCTTGATGATGCGGTTCGAAAAACCTTTACCCAACGCAGGCTATATCAAAATTTATTATTTTCAAATTAGTTTATCAGATTTTCCCCATAGATTTGAACAAAACTATATAATGTGACCCCTCATTGGAACAAGCTCATTGAGCTCGTTCCAATGAGGGGTCACAGGATATAGTTTTGTTGAAATTTATTTTTTCAACTGCTGAATTTGTATATTACGAGGGCACAAGCAGATGATTCCTTGGATAAAGGGATAATATTATTCATTCGGGGCTACAGTTAAAAAAATCAAGACATCTTGAAAATTAAGTTGTGGGTAAATAAATGATGATAAACCAATATTTTTGTAATTACACTGGTATCCAATCGATATTGGTTTGAAAACCAGTATATATCAGTTTATCGATATACTGTGCAGCCCTATAAGAGTTAAAGGCCTGCTTTATTTAGCCAGTTCATTAAAGGCATAGCATAAAACAGTATCCAATTAAGTAGAGTGTGGTGTATTGAGCCAATAATCATTCCCCCGATATGTAAAATAACCATAAATAACCTTTCATGCTATATTAATTCCGAGAAACACTTCGGATTATCTTCACGTCATGAAAAGCCTTCTTTATTATATTATTCCCAGTAGACAACCTCATTAATTATTTAAAAGGCAAAAAGTATGGAGTTTCCATTGTGTCTCATTGATTCTAAATGATTAAGATTAGATCATATGTATGCACAGCTAATTTATGTTTTAACCCCAATACTCTTAGAGGACTAATTTCAACCTTGATTTCTTTTTACTGCAACAAAGCAGGTGTCCCTGAACATGCAGTCTTTGGGTAAACTTACAAGTTACATTCCAAATACCAAGGCTGTTGTTTCTAAATAAGTCCTGGCTGCCTAAAGTGGCAACTGTGTTGTGTCTCAAGGCAAGACACTTGATCCTGATTGCTAATGTAGGGGAATGGTGGCACTGTACTAAGGTGTACTGCTCGTCAGTGGTGCACTTGTCTTCAACCAATGCTAACCCTACCTGTGTGAGGTTAGTATGTTGGGGAGTCTGACAGTTACTTGTCACTGCTCACTGGTTCTGTCCCTATAGTCCAGCTTTCTCCACCAGTAAAACTGTCTGACACGAGGTGACACTGGCTGTCAAAAGTGTTGTTAAACCCCCAATAAATAAATAAATAAATAAATAAATAAATAAATAAATAAAACTGTTACCACACATGATCACCTGCATTCTCTTCTAAATTGGGATTGTTAGACATATTTTTTAGGCCACTCAAAGTAGATCTTTTGTTTCTCGGGCCATTATTTGTAAAATTGCATGCGGACGAGCGTTTTTTTATTTTATTTTTTATTTTGCGTAATTATTTCTTTGCCATTAAAAGTTCATGTTCTTGTTTATGTTTTAGGACTCATAATCTACGGAATAGCATGGGTGGTGGTGTATTTCATCCCTTGAGAGCAAGAAGGCTTTGCAATGCTTCAGCATTGCAAAGCCTTCTTGCCCTCAAGGGACAAATTTATCAATTTTTTTTAACTTGGGTGAAATATCAGACAAAAACCATTTAATTTTTATTTTTTTTAAAGTTTACATTGGTTATAAAAAAAGAGCATGCGGCAGCCAAAAGGACCATGCGGGAGGGCCTGAGAAACAGATTTTAAATTTTTTTAGGCCTTGTCTGTTTTTTTTTCCTTTTTTTTCACATCATAACAGCTTATGATTACCTGGATTCTATACCATGATTACCTATTCTACAATATATGAAAAGCCTATGATATCACTTTTAGCTTTACACACCAACCGTGGTTAACACGCCAGCAATGGGATTTCAGTCGTTAAAATTTACACCCACAGTGGAACTACATCCATGTTGACCTTTGGTGACATCATCCGCTCTCAAATATTTTGAACCTTTCTGTACAGGTTTTGATTTTTTGCTTTTTAAAAAAATTTTTATCTGCATATTGCTATGGTGGTTCACTATAACATTTAACTCTTTTCCAGGGTATTTTGTCTTAATTTTAACCCTTTGAATCAAATTTTAGACTTATTTTGATGTTTGCGTGCAGGTTTTGATGTTTTTTTTTTCCTTTCTTCCAAGTGGAGATTTACCTTGCAGCATATGTCCATGCTTTCTATTGTATGTAAACATGCATCTTAGGGCTATGTTTGTATTATTTAACCCTTTTCCTGCTGAATTACTTCAATTTTGGACTTTTATGTACAGCTTTTGGACTTAGGCTTGCAGCTTCTTACTTTTATGTACAGGTTGTGATAAAAAAAACAATTTCAACTGAGGTTGACCTCACTGCATATTGCAGTGGTGGTTATTATAACATTGATATCTTTCCAGTGCATTTTTTTAAAAATTTTAACCCTTTGAATAGATTTTTAGACTTATTTTGACGTTTGCGTGCAGGTTTTCATGTATTTTTTTTCCTTTCTTCCAAGTGTAGATTTACCTTGTAGTATATGTCCATGCTTTCTATCGTATGTAAACATGCATCTTAGGGCTACGTTGTATTCTTTAACCCTTTTCCTGCTTAATTATTTCAATTTTGGACTTCTTTTGTTTACAGGTTTGGATTTTTGTGCTTTAAAAAAATGTTTTTCTTCTTTGCATATTGCTGTGGGGGTTCACGATAACATTTAACTCTTTTCTAGGGTATTTCGTCTTAATTTTAACCCTTGGAATCAAATTTTGGACTTATTTTGACGTTTGTGTGTAGGTTTTGATGTTTTTTTTGGCTCACCAACGTTAGTTGTGTGAGCCTATGGCATAGCCCTCATGTTGGCGTCGGCGTCGGCGTCCGCTCTCAAATATTTTGAACTTTTGTGTACAGGTTTTCATTTTTTGGCTTTTCAAATTTTTTTTTAGTTTCAGCATATTGCTATAGTGGTTCACTATAACATTTAACTCTTTTCCAGGGTATTTTGTCGTAATTTTAACCCTTTGAATCAAATTTTAGACTTATTTTGATGTTTGCGTGCAGGTTTTGATGGGTTTTTTTTTCCTTTCTTTCAAGTGGAGATTTACCTTGCAGCATATGTCCATGCTTTCTATTGTATGTAAACATGCATCTTAGGGCTATGTTTGTATTATTTAACTCTTTTCCTGCTGAATTACTTCAATTTTGGACTTTTATGTACAGCTTTTGGACTTAGGCTTACAGCTTCTTACTTTTATGTACAGGTTGTGATAAAAAAAAAACAATTTCAAGTGAGGTTGACCTCACAGCATATTGCAGTGGTGGTTATTATAACATTGATATCTTTCCAGTGCATTTTTAAAATTTTTTTAACCCTTTGAATAGATTTTTAGACTTATTTTGACGTTTGTGTGCAGGTTTTCATGGTGTTTTTTTTTCCTTTCTTCCAAGTGTAGAGTTTCTGCATATTGCTATGGTGGTTCACTATAACATTTAACTCTTTCGAGGGTATTTTGTCTTAATTTTAACCCTTTGAATCAAATTTTAGACTTATTTTGATGTTTGCGTGCAGGTTTTGATGTTTTTTTTTACCCTTTCTTCCAAGTGGAGATTTACCTTGCAGCATATGTTCATGCTTTCTATTGTATGTATACATGCATCTTAGGGCTATGTTTGTATTATTTAACCCTTTTCCTGCTGAATTACTTCAATTTTGAACTTTTATGTACAGCTTTTGGACTTAGGCTTACAGCTTCTTACTTTTATGTACAGGTTGTGATAAAAAAAAACAATTTCAAGTGAGGTTGACCTCACTGCATATTGCAGTGGTGGTTATTATAACATTGATATCTTTCCAGTGCATTTTTAAAATTTTTTTAACCCTTTGAATAGATTTTTAGACTTATTTTGACGTTTGCGTGCAGGTTTTCATGGGTTTTTTTTTTTCCTTTCTTCCAAGTGTAGATTTACCTTGTAGCATATGTCCATGCTTTCTATTGTATGTAAACATGCATCTTAGGGATACGTTGTATTCTTTAACCCTTTTCCTGCTTAATTACATCAATTTTGGACTTCTTTTGTTTACAGGTTTGGATTTTTGTGCTTTTAAAAAAATTTTTTTCTTCTTTGCATATTGCTGTGGGGGTTCACGATAACATTTAACTCTTTTCCAGGGTATTTCGTCTTAATTTTAACCCTTTGAATCAAATTTTGGTCTTCTTTTGACGTTTGTGTGCAGGTTTTGATTTTTTTTTACTTTTATGTGCAGGTTTTGAGGTTTGTCTTTCTTTTCTTCCAAGTGGTGACTTACCTTGTAGCATATTGCCATGGTTCCTATTTTATGTTAGGATGCTTCTTGGGGCTATTATTATATTATTTAACCCTTTAGCTGCTTATTTACTTTAATTTTGGACTTTTGTGTGCAGGTTTTGTACTTTTGTGTGCAGGTTTTGATTTTTTTTTTTTAAGTGGAGTTTTACCTCTCTGGCATATTGCCATAGTGGTTACTGTAACATTTTCAGGGTATTTTTCTAAATTTTAACCCTTTGAAACAAATGTGATACTTTTATGTGCAGGTTTTGAGGTTTGTCTTTCTTTTCTTCCAAGTGAATATTTTTCAAGTAGACTTTCACCTTACTGGCATATTGCCATTGTGATTACTGTGACAGGGTATTTTTCTCAATTTTAACCCCTTGAAAAAAATGTGATACTTTTTTTACTTTTATGTGCAGGTTTTGAGGTTTGTCTTTCTTCTCTTCCAAGTGGCGACTTACCTTGTAGCATATTGCCATGGTTCCTATTTTATGTTAGGATGCTTCTTGGCTATTTTTATATTATTTAACCCTTTAGCTGCTTATTTACTTTAATTTTGTTCTTTTCTTTGCAGGTTTTGTACTTTTGTGTGCAGGTTTTGATATTTTTTTTTTTTAAGTGGAGTTTTATCTCACTGGCATATTGCCACGCTGGTTATTGTAATATTTTCAGGGTATTTTTCTAAATTTTAACCCTTTGAAACAAATGTGATACTTTTTTACTTTTATGTGCAGGTTTTGAGGTTTGTCTTTCTTTTTTTCAAAGTGGAGACTTACCTTGTAGCATATTGCCATGGTTCCTATTTTATGTTAGCATGCTTCTTAGGGGTTATTATTATTGGCTCACCAACGTTAGCTGTGTGAGCCTATGGCATAGCCCTCATGTCGGCGTTGGCGTCGGCGTCGGCTCTCAAATATTTTGAACTTTTGTGTACAGGTTTTGATTTTTTGGCTTTTCAAATTTTTTTTTAGTTTCAGCATATTGCTATGGTGGTTCACTATAACATTTAACTCTTTTCCAGGGTATTTTGTCGTAATTTTAACCCTTTGAATCAAATTTTAGACTTATTTTGATGTTTGCGTGCAGGTTTTGATGTTTTTTTTTTCCTTTCTTTCAAGTGGAAATTTACCTTGCAGCATATGTCCATGCTTTCTATTGTATGTATACATGCATCTTAGGGCTATGTTTGTATTATTTAACCCTTTTCCTGCTGAATTACTTAAATTTTGGACTTTTATGTACAGCTTAGGACTTAGGCTTACAGCTTCTTACTTTTATGTACAGGTTGTGATAAAAAAAAAACAATTTCAAGTGATGTTGACCTCACTGCATATTACAGTGGTGGTTATTATGACATTGATATCTTTCCAGTGCATTTTTAAAATTTTTTTTTAACCCTATGAATAGATTTTTAGAATTACTTTGACGTTTGTGTGCAGGTTTTCATGGGTTTTTTTTTTCCTTTCTTCTAAGTGTAGAGTTTCTGCATATTGCTATGGTGGTTCACTATAACATTTAACTCTTTTCCAGGGTATTTTGTCTTAATTTTAACCCTTTGAATCAAATTTTAGACTTATTTTGATGTTTGCGTGCAGGTTTTGATGTTTTTTTTTCCTTTCTTCCAAGTGGAGATTTCCTTGCAGCATATGTCCATGCTTCTATTGTATGTAAACATGCATCTTAGGGCTATGTTTGTATTATTTAACCCTTTTCCTGCTGAATTACTTCAATTTGGACTTTTATGTACAGCTTTTGGACTTAGGCTTTACAGTTTCTTACTTTTATGTACAGGTTGTGATAAAAAAAAACAATTTCAAGTGAGGTTGACCTCACTGCATATTGCAGTGGTGGTTATTATAACATTGATATCTTTCCAGTGCATTTTTAAAAAAATGTTAACCCTTTGAATAGATTTTTAGGACTTATTTTGACGTTGCGTGCAGGTTTTCATGGGTTATTTTTTTTCCTTTCTTCCAAGTGTAGAGTTTCTGCATATTGCTATGGTGGTTCACTATAACATTTAACTCTTTTTCAAGGGTATTTTGTCTCAATTTTAACCCTTTGAATCAAATTTTAGACTTATTTTGATGTTTGCGTGCAGGTTTTTGATGTTTTTTTTTTCCTTTCTCCCAAGTGGAGATTTACCTTTGCAGCATATCTCCATGCTTCTTAGGGTTATTATTATATTATTAACCCTTTAGCTGCCTTATTTTCTTTAATTTTGGACTTTTGTGTGCAGGTTTTGAACTTTTTTTTTTACTCAAGCCACCCGTTTGCATTGGCCACCCTGTTGTGAGCCACGGGGTATTGATACCCCCTCTAGTATTATTTAACCCTTTAGCTGCTTAT